>OX638362.1:46031359-46087469 GCA_951812935.1 Hermaeophaga mercurialis
TACTATTTTGGCACGATTAAAATCATTTCCAAGCTCCTTCCAAATTCCATATGATTTTGAGTCATCGAAATAATAATTATGCCAAACTTGTATTGAAAGTTCATTAAAAATTTTATGAATTTCAAGAACTCGAGTATAAAGGCTTTTATCGGCCATTGTGTCACTTTTAATATTAAAACTTTTTATTTTCATCTTATATAGATTTCCCCCTCCATTCACTGTTACAAAAAATACAATAAGATAACATATGTGCACCACATACGTCAGACCAAACATGTTGAAAATCCTTATAACATGGTAATAGTTTCTTAAGGTCTTCGCTTTTTCTATACTCCGCAGGAAGAGCATACCAAATATCTTGTAAATTCGCTGCTTGTATCAAAAATTTTTTTATATTTTGTAATTTGTAATTAATCAAAATTATATTGGAATGTGTCACATGTAACGCCGAGTTTAAGTCATCAACTTCGTTTAACAAACATTGCTAAAAGTAATGCAGACCTACCTATTAAATTTCGATCTTGGCAAATCATTGAGTATCCTTTATTAAATAATTCTACTAGACACACATGTGCCGTCAAAACAAGTTCAAAATTGGAAACTCCTCAACATGTAATCATAGGTTTCCAAAAAAACAGGAAAGGAAAAATAACGGCAAATATGAGTCAATTTGACCATTGTAATCTCACAAATAAACGAATTTTCTTAAATTCCGAACGATTTCCATACAACGATATGTATATCGTAATCAACCTATTTTTAATCCACAACAATTCAAAGATATATCTCCATTAATTCACATCGATTGTGCAAGACAGAAGGAGGTCGTACAAGCAGGAAGTATTGTTTTGAGAATCGAGTTTGAAATAAAACAACCAACCACTGCCGACACTTCCGCTTATTATCTAATATTGCATGAAAAGGAATTTTCCTATAACCCCACCACTAAAATTGTAAAGCAATATTAAAACAAAAACAATCAGTTTGTGCACAATATTCTTCGAAGAAAGACGTGTCAAATTTTCACAAGACCTAGAAAAATTAAAGACAGGTATAGAGTTTTATGAGCAGACGAAAGACTAAAAATATGCGACTAGTAGTTGATATACAATGTTTTAAAATAGAAAATAATAAATTTTTGGTTAAAGAATTAGCCGCATATGATGGAGCTCGGCTAAGTCACTATACATTTAAACCACCTTTTGCATTAAATCTACTACAACCGGATTTACACAAGCAAGCAGTGTGGTTAATGAAGAATTATCATTGTATTCATTGGAATAACGGTTTTACTCCCGTGTATCAGTTTGCTTCCATTATTGAAAAACTAACAGGAAATGCAGAAATGGTATACGTTAAAGGCAAGGAGAAAGCAGATTATATTAGAAAATACTGTAAAGTTCCTATCTACGAGTTTGATGAATCTTTTTCATTGGAATTAGACAAACCATTATGTTTTTATCATACTAGCGAGAAGTGTGCTTGTGCGTTATCAAACGTATTTTTTTTATATAATAATATTTTAATGCATGAATAAAAAATATATAGTCCAATAAGTTGTTTTATTTTTAGATATTACATAATATCCCTCCCTTCAAAAAAGTTGTGGGTGTAATAATTCTGTGTTTATCGGCTACTGTGGACGGCTATGCAATCAAAGTAGACCAATTTATTGTTTACAACATGTAGAGAATTGGACTCCTACAACCAAAGTGGGTTACTGGCGTTATAAATTACCTCCCCGTCGTCGTATATTCTTTTAAATAGGGTAAAAGTAAGCCAGAAGAGAATAATCTTCAAGAGAATCACCAGAAGCTTATTAATGGACTTGATAAAAATGTATTTACTAATAGAGAAAAATTTTGATAAAATAAATATATATAAATAACAAAGCAATATTTTATCATTTGGCTTTTAACCTTAAAAGTGTACATAATGGGGGTAATCATTAGTATTATTATGAATCTTTTGAAAAAAAAGTACTGTACTGAATGTTTAATAAGTAAACATAGAAATCATAAAAAACAACTCTTTGAATTTACGGAACAGGAACTCAAATATTTTCCGTTGAATTACTTACTGGAGAAAGCAAGTCCTCATGAGCTCTTATACTCATGGTATAAAATACCAAAAGAATATAGGCAAGATTTCCATCTCTCTACTAAACTACCATGTTTTATTCACTATAATCGACCAGAATGGAGAACACATATTGATGGACCTCCAAGTTCCCAAGATAGATGTCACCTTTGTAAATTTGCTCTTCAGTGAGAGTAAAATACACCAAATGGGACTAATGAAATTTTTAAAATTAAAAAAGTTAAACTAACTAATCCCACTACATACATACTGGAAGAATAAAGAAGAAATTAGAGGTTGCTTCTACACAGAAGAATTACAAAATAGCAAATATCCAGATGTTTACTTGATTGAAAAAATCCTGAAAACTAAGGGAAACAAAATTCTAGTTAAATGGTTGGGAATGAACTCTCAGTCTTGGATAAACAATAATTATATTTAAAATGTTTTTAAATAAAAGTATATATCTTAATAATGTGTTTTATTTTGTAAAGTATTATACATTTTATTTCTATGAGTTATATTTAAAACAGGATTAATAATTTTAGCCGCTTCTTCTATTCGACGTTTAAAACGTAGTGGATTAAGATATCTTGATTCCTAATCACTTGTTTCAACATCTGATTCCCATATGTGAACTTGATTGTAATCTTCATTAAAAGTTACTTTCTTCATATCTTTTCTTTAAGAACATCGGGGTATTTGAATATAAGTTCTAGTAATAAACTATATGTAATAGGATTCACTTGTTTTATAGGCTCCATTGTAGTAAGAGCTGTGTTGATGACATCTTTCTTGTTTTTAACCGCCATTTGTAAAATTTTTAAGGAACCTACAAACTGCTGGCTTTTTAATACTTCAATGTTGTGCGTAATTAAGGGTAAGCATCTCCAGAGCTCGGAAAGGGAAATTGATCCTAACCAGACAGTAGCATGTCCAGTTAATACTTTCAAAACAGTAATGCTTTCAAAATTTTCAAAGTGTAACAAAAACCGGCTAACATCTATTGATTCCTCCTTTCCCGCTGTTATAAAATCTTCAATAGTTTCTTTGAAGGATAAAAACTCCTTCCACTCTTTTTCACTAAACACGATACAGTTTCCTTTATTACCGGATATTTTCACACACGGAGCAAAATTTAAATCATACGACAGACTCACTGCGACATATTTCGTATTTGATTTATTCAGGTAGAACCTTTGTTCACCCAAATAGATATTTTTCACTTTTGATTCTTCTGTAAACAGCATGATGACTGACTACACTAGAGAAAATCTTAATATTTATTAGCAACAAAGAAAGGGTGGGGATTCTATATTTCTTAATTCCATAGCACATTCAGTGTGGTGATTAATTTATTCTAATTTGTGTTAGACCCGACGGAAGACTTAATGGTATTTATTATTTTGCGTTCCATTTAAACAACCAATTAAAATTCAATATATGTAATTTGAAAGTTAATTATAATAGAAAATGTATAAATTACAGATAATATATTTATCATATGCAACTTAGTTTTATGAAGAATGCGAGTTTGTTATTTTGCGTTTCATTTAAACGACCAATTAAAATTAAATATATGTAATTTGAAAGTTAACTATAATAAAAAATGCATAAATTATAGATAATATATTCATATGCGACATTGTAACTTGAGTTGCATTTAAACGAGCCATTAAAATTCAATATATGTAATTTGCAAGTTAATTATTATTATAAAAAATGCATAAAATATAGATAATATATTTAAACGACTAATTAAAATTCAATATATGTAATTTGTAAGTTAACTATTCAATTGAACCAATAATAACAAAGTTAAACGCTAATGCCCTTACGGTAAGGTTCATTGCGCATGCTTTTCTTTAAATTTGACATCTACGTCACTTACAGATAATACCTGTCTTTTCCGCAATTCTATTGGACCAATAATAACGAAGTTGAACGCTAATGCCCTTACGGAAACGTTCATTGCGCATGCTTTTCTTTAAATTTGACATCTACGTCACTTATAGATGATACCTGTCTTTTTGGCAATTAAATTGAATAAATAATAACGAAGTTGGACGCTAATGCCCTTACGGCAACGTTCTTTGCGCATGCTTTTCTTTAAATTTGACATCTACGTCACTTCTAGATATTACTTGTCTTTCCCGCTATTCAATTGGACCAATAATAACGAAGTTGAACGCTAATGCCCTTACGGCAACGTTCATTGCGCATGCTTTTCTTTAAATTTGACATCTACGTCACTTATAGATGATACTTGTCTTTTCCGCTATTCAATTGGACCTTTAATCACGAAGCTGAACGCTAATGCCCTTACGGCAACGTTCATTGCGCATGCTTTTCTTTAAATTTGACATCTACGTCACTTATAGATGATACCTGTCTTTTCCGCTATTCAATTGGATCAATAATAACGAAGTTGGACGCTAATGCCCTTACGGCAACTTTCTTTGCGCATGCTTTTCTTTAAATTTAACATCTACGTCACTTATAGATGATACCGGTCTTTTTCGCAATTCAATTGGACCTTTAATCACGAAGTTGAACGCTAATGCCCTTACGGCAACGTTCATTGCGCATGCTTTTCTTTAAATTTGACATCTACGTCACTTATAGATGATACCTGTCTTTTCCGCTATTCAATTGGATCAATAATAACGAAGTTGGACGCTAATGCCCTTACGGCAACGTTCTTTGCGCATGCTTTTCTTTAAATTTGACATCTACGTCACTTCTAGATAAATATTGAAAAAAATTTTAAGAAAAAAAATTTTGGAAAAATAATTTTGGAAAAAAAATATTGAAAAAAATTTTGGAAAAAATTTTGGAAAAAAAATTTTGGAAAAAAAATTTTGGAAAAAAAATTTTGGAAAAATAATTTTGGAAAAATAATTTTGGAAAAAAAATTTTGGAAAAATAATTTTGGAAAAATAATTTTGGAAAAATAATTTTGGAAAAATAATTTTGGAAATAACGAAGTTAAGCTCTAATGCCCTTTCGGCAACGTTCATTGCGCATGCTTTTCTTTAAATTTGACATCTACGTCACTTATAGATCATACCTGTCTTTTCCGCAATTCGATTGGACCAATAATAACGAAGTTAAGCGCTAATGCCCTTACGGCAACGTTCTTTGCGCATGTTTTTGTTTAAATTTGACATCTACGTCACTTCTAGATCATACCTGTCTTTTTCGCAATTCGATTGAATCAATAATAACGAAGTTAAACGCTAATGCCCTTACGGCAACGTTCATTGCGCATGCTTTTCTTTAAATTTGACATCTACGTCACTTATAGATGATACCTGTCTTTTCCGCTATTCAATTGGATCAATAATAACGAAGTTGGACGCTAATGCCCTTACGGCAACTTTCTTTGCGCATGCTTTTCTTTAAATTTGACATCTACGTCACTTCTAGATAAATATTGAAAAAAATTTTAAGAAAAAAAATTTTGGAAAAATAATTTTGGAAAAAAAATATTGAAAAAAATTTTGGAAAAATAATTTTGGAAAAAAAATTTTGGAAAAAAAATTTTGGAAAAATAATTTTGGAAAAAAAATTTTGGAAAAATAATTTTGGAAAAATAATTTTGGAAAAATAATTTTGGAAATAACGAAGTTAAGCTCTAATGCCCTTTCGGCAACGTTCATTGCGCATGCTTTTCTTTAAATTTGACATCTACGTCACTTATAGATCATACCTGTCTTTTCCGCAATTCGATTGGACCAATAATAACGAAGTTAAGCGCTAATGCCCTTACGGCAACGTTCTTTGCACATGTTTTTGTTTAAATTTGACATCTACGTCACTTCTAGATCATACCTGTCTTTTTCGCAATTCGATTGAATCAATAATAACGAAGTTAAGCGCTAATGCCCTTACGGCAACGTTCATTGCGCATGTTTTTGTTTAAATTTGACATCTACGTCACTTCTAGATCATACCTGTCTTTTTCGCAATTCGATTGAATCAATAATAACGAAGTTAAGCGCTAATGCCCTTACGGCAACGTTCATTGCGCATGCTTTTCTTTAAATTTGACATCTACGTCACTTATAGATCATACCTGTCTTTTCCGCAATTCGATTGGACCAATAATAACGAAGTTAAGCGCTAATGCCCTTACGGCAACGTTCATTGCGCATGCTTTTCTTTAAATTTGACATCTACGTCACTTATAGATAATGCCTGTTTTTTCCGCTATTCAATTGGACCAATAACAAGGAAGTTAAGCGCTAATGCCCTTATGGCACTGTTCATTGCGCATGTTTTTTCTTTAAATTTGACATCTACGCCACTCATAGATAATGCCTGTTTTTTCCGCGATTCAATTGGACCAATAACAACGAAGTTAGGCACTAATGCCCTTTCGGTAACGTTCATTGCGCCATCTAGTAGTGGTGGCAGTTTCTGGAACTTTAACATAATTGGACTAAACATGGCCGCTCTCGAAATTTGAATTTACCGCGCACCAGCGACACCAGCGCCACCAGCGCCTCTGGTGGCAGTTTCTTGAATTGATTTGGAACGAACTTTGCTACACTACTATCATCTATAAAATATATGCAAAGAAAATAACGGTTATGAGTAGAAAAATCATCAAGGTGACTTTAGACCGATAAGTGTTACAAGTGTTGTAGTGAGGCAACTTCATAAGGTACTCGCTAGGAGGTTGTTGAAACTCGGTGTAATTGACGAGAGGCAGCGATGTCTCGAAGACGGCTGTGCCGAGAATGTAGCAATCCTAGCCTCACTGCTAAGCGAGTCTAAGAACAGTCTGCGCGAAATACATATCGCGTCATTAGACCTGGCAAAAGCTTTTGATAGCGTTAGCCACAGTGCGATCGAAGTAGTATTGAAGGAAGAGGGTTTCCCCTCAGGATTCATCAACTATATTATATGTATATGTTTTTCTTCCTTAATATTATCCTGACCTCTTACCTTTTCCTCTTACAAAAATTAACCTCACTCTAGTTCAAACATTGTTACAAACCACATGGTCTTACTTTACTTAAAACATTTTACTTATTTTTATTTAATTTCCATGCTTTTAAAGCACTTGTTGTCTTTAATCAAGACAACCTTCAGGCCTGGACCTCAAGAAACCTTAAAATGTTATTGTTTTTTACACTATATTAATGTCGTTTTTAAAAGTTAATTAAGATGTATTGTTACTGCTTAAATGTTCTTAAAAGAATTTTATAACTAAATTACTACCTTCTATTTTTGCATATTTTGTAAGTATCTTTATTTTTATTCTCTTTATGTATTATTTTCTATCAATAATAATTTTTCAGCTTGTCCTGATGATGGCATCGTATTGCCGAAAGCGCTCGACTTAAGAAATATATACATTTCTTTTACATTTACCTTCACATTAAAGATTTTACACACTTTACATACAAAATTTTGGCCTTTCTTTCATTACCTAGTGTGTACGCACCAACACGTAACTTTTGTTACTCTTCAATTTATATTATATCTGCCTACGCCCGGAGCTCGACAATAATCGACATTGGACTGGAAAGGTCAACTCCAATTAAGATTGGGCGTGGAGTACGCCAAGGTGATCTGTTATCTTCACCGCTTTTCTGCTTGATCGTCGATAAGATTCTGAGAGCGATTCCTGGAGATGAAATGTCATATTTCGTTGAATATTTTATTTTTTAGCGTTCTATTTTATGAAATATTTGGTCAGAGACATCTAATCTTCATATACCTTCTTGTAGGAATAATTTTTATTATATATTTTATATTATACAATTTTTGAATTTTCCTTTAATAAGTAAAACTAATAAAATATATTTAAAGATATTTATGATTATAGAGTTACAGGGTGCTGAAATGATAAAAAATTATCAATATTTATTATACTTAAAAAATTAATAATTGTATTTTACTTTATATTATTACATTTGGAAAAAAAATTGTCGATATTTTTTTACATTTAGAACAATTACTTTTCTTATACTTTTTTTAGGTATATTTGTTATTGAATAAATTGAATAAAAAAAATAATTTATTTTCTATTTTAAATTTATATGCATATCTAGTGACGTATTAATATTACAAAGCTGAATTAATTCGTTAGCACTGAAATACAAAGTGTTTAGGAACACAGTGCCACACCAATATTATGTTTCTTAAATGAAACATCTCGTATGATTTTATAATTTTTTATAAATCTATTGCTGAGCTGATTTTACACGTGAAGTTTATTATATTAAATAAAAGATCTACAATCACCTGAAAATGACAGTTTTTTGAATTTAAATGTTTGCAATAGCCTAACTATTGACAATTAAAAATTATTTGACAAAATGTGATCAAGAATTTAAAAATACTATTTGCTTAAATAAATGACAACAATTATTTTGTATTTTTTCAAAAAATACAAAATAATGTTTTATTTTAAATTGTATAATTTTAATTTGTTTCTTTTTTTTCAGATTGTTGTTCTACTGTTTGCGTAAGTTTTTGTTTACTTTTTTATTTTAACATTTCATTTAAAAATGCCTATATTAAAGTCACAGGGTGTCTCTCAAAGACATAACTACAGATCATGTTCACAAAGAAGAGACATCCGTGACTTAAATTCACGTTGTTTGAGGGTTAGTTTAAGACGATTGTATACGTCGATTAGCTGTGTCTTTACAACGCATGTTAACCGATTTGGGGAATAATAGTTTGTTGTCAGTCGGACAATCGTCTTCTTTACGGTCTTCGTCGACATCTTCTTCCACCAATTCAACACCCATTCGTAGACGTTCTTCTTCTAATAGATCCCCAGCTGTTGGTATGTCACCTGTATTGGTCAACGACGACGTACTAATGCCACCGCCGGCCGTTGTACCACCACGTCGAGCAACCCAGGAGGAGCGAGGCGCTCGTCGAAGACATGCTGTTATTCCGAGGCGAATCAGCCATAAAATGGCTCTCAATCGAACATCAGAACAATTAGAGTGCCTCGGTGAGAGCCCATATTCGTTAGGGCCCCTAATAAATATGTGCGCTCACTGTGGTGCTCTATTTTTTACACAAGAGAAACGAAACCGAGACGGTATAAATTTGAGTTGCTGCAAAAACGTGTCATATTTTTTGCCCCGTTTAGGTCAATGGCCAGCAGCAATTCAAAATTTATACTTGTCGAGGTGGGAGTTTCGCTCCGAGATTCGCTCGATTAACAGCATGTTTGCGATGGCTTCCTTCAAAACGTCCCGGCCTGTCGTTGATCGACGTGGTGCACAAGGGCATTGGTGTTTTAGCGTTTGCGTGGGATTCCCGGTTCCCAAGAACCACTACTACTTTTTAGATAGCGAGGAGACACTCCAACATCGTAACGAATTGCAGTTGCAGAACCGAGTGTCTCCCGATATCTTGAGAGTAGTGGAATATTCATTACGAGAATATAATAAGTACATGGAGGCGTATAAAACAATTGGGGATGTCTTAGAAGAAGAACGTCAACGGTTGGGCGTTGATGAAGGAAACGAACGCACGTTTATTGTGGGTATCACGGCCGATGGAAACATCAATAGAGAACGACGAAATTACAATCTTCCAGAAAGTCGGAGCGAAATCGCTGCCGTCTTTCAAGGAGCAGAGCCCCCATTTCGTGTGGATTTGGTATTATATCCGCACAATCCAGCCGCGTCTCAGCCTCATAGAAGGCATCACGAATTAAAGAATTTATCACCTTTGGCAGACCCGATGGTCTACCCGCTATTATTCCCATTAGGGGATAATGGTTATTCACAAGAATTACGTTACACCGATGAAAGAATGAACAGAAACAACAGACCAAAAACAATTACGATGGCAGAATATTACAGGTACCGTTTGCAAATTCGTGATGGATACTCCACGTTGCATAACGGAGGAAAATTGTTTCAGCAATACGTTGTTGGTTCATAGTGTAAAGTAGAGGCCACTAGATTATGGTTTTTGAAACAAAACCAGGAAAACTTTCGGATAGCTAGCGAAACGGCGTTACGACGTATCAACGCAAATCGACTACAATGAGATCTGAGACAAATCGGTATATCGATTATTATATTACCGTCGTCGTTTCAAGGAGGTGAAAGGAATCGTCAACGACAATATCTGGATGCAATGACGGTTATCGCCCGTCATGGTAAACCAGATTTGTTCATTACGATGACGTGTAACCCCAAATGGCCCGAAATTGTTAACAATTTAGGAGAACATCAAAAATGGGAAAACAGACCAAATTTGGTTTTTGCCCGCCCGTGTGTAAAGTTCGTGTGTAAAGATACATAAATCCGGCGTAAAGTCGCCCTTTTTCACATACGTGTTTCTGAATTATCTATGAAAACAGTCGCGAATCATATTGGTTTCTATAGGAACAGATTCGACCAGTTTTTTTGTAAATTTCCAAAAGGGCAAGTGCACTCGCCAGCGCATTGGTATAAATAAATTTGGGGGCATGCCCAAAAAAATCGCCGAATTTTTAGGGCTTCCAGACTGTGCCTTATATACGGGTCACAGTTTCAGGAGGTCATCAGCGACGATTTTAGTGGATTCAGGGGCCTCAATGACCACATTGAAACGACACGGGGGCTGGAAGTCAGCTCAAGTGGCCGAGGGATACATTGAGGATTCAATCGCTAAGAAAAGACAAGTCGGCCAACAGATTACTGGATCAATCATGAATTTGGAGGAAACTCAAGTTTCGAAGTCAGTTCCAATGGTAAGAAACGTGGTTCAAAATGACCAGGCAGGAAATTTTGAACTGAAAGGTCAGTGCTGTATTCAATAAACGCACAAACTTATTCGAGTGCGTTAAAAAAATGTATCTTCATGTATAATTTATTGTTGTTTTTGGTTGAATAAATGTTCTTGTTTCTAATTTACTACAGGACTTGTTTTTTTTATCTCAGGGGGGGCTGCGCGCCTGCACTACCCGGTTCTACCTCATCCAAGATGTATGCACCAGGTCAACTTGTTCAGATGAGATGAGGGCGAGCTTTACACACGGGCGCGCAAAAAATAGCGTATGCAACTCCTGCGTACGATTTTTGCACTCTCGTGGTCCCGGGCAACTCGTCGCCTTCGGCGACTCGTGCCCGTGACCTCGCTCGTGTAAAAAAGTCGCACCTTACGCACTTGTTGCATAATATACTATTGTAGAGT
The DNA here is from genome assembly GCA_951812935.1 of Hermaeophaga mercurialis. Taxonomy (NCBI): domain Eukaryota; kingdom Metazoa; phylum Arthropoda; class Insecta; order Coleoptera; family Chrysomelidae; genus Hermaeophaga; species Hermaeophaga mercurialis. The sequence continues at coordinate 46,042,604 of OX638362.1, forward strand.
TTTCCACGGAAAACTGCTGGAATTAATGGACGACCTAACGCAGAAACAAATATTCGGGGTTGTAAAAAACTACCACTAGGTCATAGAATTTCAGAAACGAGGTCTACCTCATGCGCATAATGTTTTAACTATGATTGCCGATGACAAAGTGTTGGACGTCGAAACCGTCGATTTAATAGTACATGCATACATTCCGGACGAACAAACCCAACCGGTATTGTATCGTTTAGTGAAAGAATTTCACGTGCACACTCCTTGCGGAGTTGCAAATCCAACAGCGATATGCATGAAAGATGGCCGATGTAAAAAATTTTATCCAAAACAATATGCGGAAAATACATCGTTGTATCAAGGTGATAATAAGAGACCGGCGTATAAACGACCTGCGAACGGCAGGTATATTTATTTACATCAATATGGCTGTAGGGTAACTAAGCAAATACCATTGCCATATAAATATCGAAGTGGTAGGTTCCCTCTATACGATGAAGTATTTACATAAATACATACAGAAGGGCTCTGACTCTGTAACTTTAAGAATAGACGATAATGACGGGAACGCTCCCGTTAATAATCGGAGAGGTTCTCAGCCGGCAGCACCATTGCAGCAAGGGGCGATGGTTAATCCTATCGAAGAATTAGTCATCGATGAAATTCAACATTACCAAGATTACAGATATGTAAGTGCGATGGAAGCGGCATGGAGACTTTTGGAGTTTAAAATGCATGACCGCTCAAATTCGGTATTAGCGTTACATGTACATTTACCGGGTGAAAGAACGATTTTGTTCGAAGAATTGGAAAATGCAGAAAATATTGAAGTGCGCCTGCAATCGTGCTCAAAATTAGAGGCATTTTTCAATTTAAATTCGTACGACGATGTCGCCAGAACGACTTACTTGTATAGCGAAATCCCTGAACATTACACCTGGGATAATAAAAATTGTAGATGGCAACCCAGGCGACAAGTAAGTAAACAAATAGGGTGTATAATCGACATCACGCCAACACCTTGGCAAATAGAGTTGTTCTTCCTCCGTTTGCTATTGTCTCGAATTAAAGGAGCGACATCGTTCGAAGACCTGAAAATATTAGAAGACGGTTCGACGGTCAACACTTTTGAAGACGCATGCAGATCGAGGAATTATATTCGTCATACGGACGGATTCGAACGAGCTATGAGGGAGGCCGTTCTAAAGCAACACCCGCGTAAATTGCGTAAGTTTTTTGCACTCTATTGTTGTGTTACCAGCGACGAAGGTTTTACGGAATACGCTACTATATGGAGGCAATTCTGTAGAGAAATGATTTTATTGTCTATCATTACAAAGGGCGGAGGCAGAAGCAATTGAAGAAATCGACGTAATTTTAAAAAGAAATAGACCCAACTTAAATTTATGTCCTATTTACGATGATGACAACAATAGATGTGGTGTTGCTGGGGAGGGGGGTAATGCCGACGTTCATAACGATATTGATCACGATCTTAATTATGATTACGGTGTTCCGTACTATAACGATTTGCCTAAATTCCCTTACGGCATCGACCGTCACAAGTTGATGCCGACAATTTTGAGTTTGACCCCATTGATCTGAATCAAGATCAAAAACGGGCCTTTCTCAAAATTGTCAAGGTAATTGCGCAAACCGTTAACGTACCCATTCCACCGGACCTTCTACTTAAAATAAACGATGTCGTCTCTATTGACGACATCCAGGATCCGTTCGATCCGGATCGTCGTTTATTTTACGTAGATGGTCCCGGTGGAACAGGCAAAACTTTTTTGTACAACTCTTTATTGAGAGTTGTACAAAAAGAGTTTAATAAAAGAACGATAGCGGTCGCGTGGACGGGTATTGCCGCTAATCTTTTGATCGGCGGTAGTACCGTCCACAAAGCCTTTAAACTGCCTATTAATTTGAACGAGAACACCATGCCCGGATGGGCCGCCGATTCGGAACAGAGTCAGGCTATTATTAATGACGTGGCTTTGATAGTATGGGATGAATCTCCTATGACCCCGAAATTAGCGATAGAGGCAGTCGATAGATATCTGAGGGATATTACTAAAAGTCCCCTTCCGATGGGCGGCAAATACTGTTTATTCGGGGGGGACTTTAGACAGACTCAATCAATAATTATTGGCGGCCATAGGGGAGACATCGTGAACGCGTGTCTCCAACGGAGCATGCTTTGGGACTCCTTTATACAAATCCGTCTCAATTACAATATGCGTGCACAACAATATCCCCAACTTCACGCAAATCTGGGTGACCGGGATTATTCCAGATGGTTGTTGGATTTGGGCAATGGCAACATCGAGTATATTACTCCATTCGAATTCAATAATCTCTGGAATATTGCCGAAAGATCTCGTCGAAATCCCTTCGATGCTCCGAGTACCTACTATCGTTCAATTGCTTCAATTCGTTTATGGAGACGATTTTAGTAGTATGGAGAATGGTACACGCCGTTCTTTGTCCTACTAATGCATCGGTCAATGAAATAGACCAATTGATCCTTGATAAGATGGTAGATACAGAGCTTCACGTCTATTACAGCGTAGACGAGTACAAAAGGGAAGACTACGATAATTTTCACGTCACTACTGATTTATTGAACTCTATTAATTGCGCGCGTCATTACCACCGCACGCATTAATGATAAAGGAGGGCGCTATTGTCATACTTCTCCGCAATATTGATATTGAGGATGGTTTGTTTAACGGCTCCAGAGTACGTGTTATTTCTTTGGGTGATCATATTATCGAGTGCCAAGTTTTGACCGGGGTTAACATCGGCAGAACAATTCTGCTACCCCGGATCAAAATGATAGCACGCGATAATATGTTACCTAAGGAAATAATTCGCACGCAGTTGCCCGTACGGCTTGCTTATGGTATTACCATAAACAAGTCTCAAGGCCAATCATTAACGAGAGCCGGGGTCTTCTTATCTAGCCCCTGTTTTACCCACGGCCAACTGTACGTGGCGTTATCGCGTGTCGGCTCCGCCGATAACGTTCGCATGTTAGTGACCGACGGTACCCAACAGGGGTCATTTAAGTTTCGGGGTAGGAGGTGTTTCAGCAGAAATGTCGTCTACTTCGAAGTTCTGAATTCGATGAATAATCTTAATGACGATCGTGCCCCATCTGCAGTTACTCGCGGCGGCAATGTTGGCGTCCGGAACAACGTCAACGACCAAACAAGCTGAGGATAGGATATGGAATACAGGAGAACTACGGGACAACATCAACCTGATGAGTCCCATCCTGAACCGAGACGAACTGGATGTCTTCGCCATCCAGGAAACCAAACTCCAAGACCATCACAGATGGAGATTCCCAAGATACCACATCTACAAGGACGACGCCAGGCGAGCTCTGGCAGGAGGAACAGCACTGATGGTGAAGATAGGACTGGACCACTTCCACATCCCCTCACCGGAGAGACCCAGAAGGCTCGAATCAACAACGTTAAGAGTAAGGACTCTTAATAGGACCATTAGAATTTCTGCCGCTTACCTGAGGTCAAGGGATCATAGAAGACCTCAACGCCAAATCCCCAGCATGCAACAGCTAGAGGAAAACTCAGCAGGTAGAAGACTAGAAGAACTACAAGAGGACCCTGAAATCCACGTTCTAGGGACAGCGAGGCCAACCCATTATCCAGCCGACGGTAGCACCCCCGACGTACTAGACATAACCATCGTAAGGAACTTGAAGATGGAATGGGAAATCGCTAACCTAGAAGGTGGAACAGAACACGAACCAATTCTGCTGACCATTGGTGAAGGAGATGAAGTTAGCAATGCGACGACAAAAACCTAAACAGACAGTACAAAATTCAAAAGGATAACGGGGCAAATCCTAGGAGCCATTCCAACAATAAGGACCAAAGTAGAGATAGAAGGAATACAACACCTAAAAGAACACCTAAAAAAAACCTACAAGAAGCCCTAAGAAGAATATTTGCGCCACCATCAGCGAAGAGCTCAAGGACCTACTAAAGGAAAAGAACCGAGCCAGAAGAAAAGCCCAACGCACAAGGAACCAAGAAGACAAAAGACGAGCAAACCTCCTTAACGAAATGGTAAAGGAAGAGCTGCGGAATCACAGGAACCGGGAGAGGATCAAAAAGCTGGAAGAACTGGACTCCCAGAAACCAACTCTATGGAACCTACAGAGAGCCCTCAGAAGAGACAGATAACCGATGCCAACGATCCACGGACCTAATGGGCTGGTGATCATCATAGAGGAGAAGGTATAAGCCTTTAAGAAAACCACAAAATAGCAGTTCAGACTAAACTAACATGAAGAGGACTCTCACTTTGAAGAAGTAGAAGAAGAGATGGAGGAGCTAAACGAAGAAGAGGACCAGGAAACGATAGGTATTACAACACCGGAAGAGATAAGCCAACTAATTAAGTTTGTTTCAGCCATAAAAGCACCAGGACACTAACAAAGCGCGGAAGAACCTACCAAGGAAAGCAACGGTATACCTGACTACTCTGATCAATGGAATAATGAGATACCAACACTTCCCCAAAAGCTGGACAAAAACATGAGGAATCAACACACACCGTTAAGAAGTTGATACAACCAAGAGAAGAAAAGTGCGCGAAGTGATAACGAGACAAGATCAAGGAGGAAAAGCCGCTACCCCTAGACAAAAAAGGTAGGACAGTTTGTATCACCCCACTTAGTTCCTGAGGTGATATCTTGAGGGAAGAATGTGGATGAATGTATCAGAGTGTGAATGCGAGAGGACCTATCTGGAGACAGCGAGTAGTGGTATGGGTTCCCCATCTTCTATATCAGTAAACCAGAGCAGTAAATTTTATACAGAAAGACTACAACGGGGACAAGATAACCAGAAGGGGTACACAGTCGAACTGATCGTTAAGAAAAATAACAGACCGTGACACACGAATAATCACAAACAAATTAAACTTCACGTACCAGGAAAATGCCAAAAATCGAAGGAACGTCAGACTAAGACGGAGTCGCAAGAGTAAGCTGGGTGTACATACTAAGGAAAGAAGAAATAATTACAGAGCTGGAGAATCGGGGGATGAACTCAGAAGCAATAGAGGAACTCCGAGCTAGATTACTAAAACAAATTAAAAAACGGAATAAAAACATTTAGATCCTACCTGTACGGAAAACACTTCACTATAATTACTGACAATAGAGCCCTAAAATGGATACTGTCACTCAATGATCACAATTCGAGATTAACTCGTTGGGCATTAGCACTGACAGAATATGACATTGAAGTAATACATAGAGCAGGAAGAAAACATGGAAACGTCGATGCACTAAGTCGTATGTACGACCCATGCACAAACTATGTAGAACCCGCTTATAAAGACTATCTCCCACAGAAAGAAACAAACGACCTCCCAGGAAAAGGAAAAATCATATCGTCAAGGAAACCTATTGTCGATCCCAGAAAGAAACCCATTTATTTTATTCGTATCAAAAGAAAGACCAACCAAAGAGAAACCTTAGAAACATTGAGTAAAGTGTATGGTACACCAGTTCTTAGTCAAGAGAGAGTGTAGAGCATAGTAGAATGGGAAACTCCAGACAAACGAATCTACCTTGCAATAGCTAAATCAAAGCCGAATACAGAGACATCCTACGAGATTGTATGGGAATGCTTAAATGAACTTAGATGCAGATGTGAAACAAACAATGAAAAGAGCATAACGTTCATCACAAAGAGAGAACAGATACAAGGATTAGACTCGGAAGAAGTATTAAGAATGACGCAATTCATAACTTATGGTAAACAACTAATTATAGAAATATTAGCGAAGAACGACAATAGGAATATTGACACAAAAATGTGCAGATGCAAAGAGAAAACTACGTGGTAAACTTTATGGGATAAGGCTGTCATCAAAAAGGCACAACAATAAGACGAGTTCTGCAGGAATATAATCGAACAACTGGAGAAGGAAGAGGACACCGCAGAAAAATATTTTATGAACAAGGAAGGAATTTTATTTCAACAGGACAGGGAACTGGATAAACTAGTTATTCCTAAAAGTTTTCCAAGAAAAGTTTTGGAAGATTTCCAAGACAATCTGTGACGTAATTTACTACTTCGAACATGGGAGGCTACCCGGCACGACTTACGCAACAAGGTATTTGTCGGTAACTCAGTGAAGACGGGGGGATTCGAATACGGTTACAAATCTTAATCGAGAGAAGATATAAATGGGCGCCAGGCAAGTCAGGTCAAATACCACGATTTCGCTCCACCAATGTGACTCACCAATAAGGTAGGTTTAGATAAATAAGACAACCAGTTTTAGACATTTAAATTTCATTTCATTCAACAAAGAGTGTCAAGCTGTCAGAGTCGACATCCAAGACGTCAAAGTCCAAAAGTTGCGGCAAAATCAGTTCGCAATAATATCCCCGCAAAGCATTTTGGCTCAACAAATATGTGGACACAATAAAGACAATATCCCTTTAGAGGGAACTCTTATATTAGAACTAGTAAAACAATGCATAGTTAAAATAGGAAAAATAGTGTTGCATGGTAATAAGCTTCCAAAAAGTGAAATGAAAATAGCGGAATTGCCAAAATTGCAATTAGAGACTTTTGAAAATAAACATTCAAAAATAATTAATCCTCTTAATCTTACGTTATTCAAAAACGCTTTAGCTCTTCAAAAAGAAAATTTGAACAATACCCCAGACACCACTATTCATTTTAACAAAATTAGTGTATGGACCATTCTACTTTATATGTAATTGGTTTTTACTGTATTGGCCATTACAAGATTACAGACAAAAGTCATCGAGAGATGCCATTCCAAATACTAAGATCCCTGAAGGGAGTCCATTGAACAAGCAAATTATGTTATCCACCAACAATGGACCCTTTTTATTATAATATGCTAACTCAGACGTTAGGAGGAACTTATAAATAGACAAATTGCACTACAAAGTTAGTTAGTAACTGGCATTCGTAGTTGTTAGTATCTATAATCTGTTTTAATTGTATAATAAAGTAATAATTTTATTTAAAAAAAGTTATTTTCCATCGTGAAAATATAATTGGCGCAGTCAGTAGAATATCTCGGGATCGAAACGTATCGTACGAATCGATTGTCGTATCAACGATTAACCGGATATTGAATCTTCGACTAGTTAAGTTTGGAGTTCCCAGCATCCATCGAGAACCTGGACCAATTCCTATATAGAGAACAAGGACAATCATCGCCTTCTTCTGTAAGGATAGAGACATGGTGAAGACAGCATTGCCGATCAAGTCAACATCCTTATAGTTCCAAATGATAATACTTGCTCTTTTAATGTGAGTACAATTTATGTCAGACACTAAAATATTAGAAAATCTTTTACAAAACTTAAATTTAGATTCTCCTTCAACCGACTCTAATTTGACCGATTTACCTTTATCCAGTAATAATTTATTAATAGATATGGCCCAATTTAAACCAGAATTTCTTAATTGTGTACCAGAATTTGATGGTAATCCAAATAATTTAAGTAGATTGATGAATATTGATATATTAAATCAATTCTATGATAGAGTTAACCCCGCAAGTTTTCAAAATACTTACTTATTAAATAGCATAATATCGAAGTTAAAGGATAGTGCTACAACAGTAATAAATATTCAAAATTGTAATAATTGGGAAGATTTAAAGTCTACTTTAACTAGAAATTTCTCTGATCAAAGAGATGAAGTATGTCTAAACAGGGATCTAGTAATGTTAAAGCAAAATCACCACGAAACTCCTCAGCCTAACCCTGATAAGATTAAAGCCAACGAATTAAAGGATTTTTAGGATTATTAGGATATTATAGACGTTTCATAAAAGATTTTGCTAAAGTAACTAAACCTTTAACTAAGTGCCTCAAAAAAGGAGCTAAAATTGAACTTAACGACGAATATTTAACATGCTTCGAAACTTGTAAAAATTTACTTATAAATGAATCAATACTTCAGTACCCCAATTTTAGCAAAACTTTTAACCTTACTACAGATGCATCTAATGTAGCTATAGGAGCCGTACTTTCACAAGAGACAATAGGACAAGACTGACCTGTGGCTTACGCATCGAGAACATTGAACAGCGTGTTCGTGTTAATAACATCTTGTCATTACCTAAATTTCTAGTATCCGGTATACCACAAGGATCCATTTTAGGCCCTTTACTGTTTTTTACTCTATACCTCAGATCTCCCAAATGTAGTAAATAAGTGCGCAGTGCAGCTATATGCAGATGATACACAATTGATTCATTGTTTTGACCCATCGAATATCCCAGCTGCTAATGAATCTATAAATAGTGATCTAACTCTAATATCTCAGTTCTCCAGAGCTCACAATTTAACCATAAATACATCAAAGACAACCGCTGTTCTATTTTGTAGTAAATATAAAAGATTAAATATTTAGAATTCGATACAACTCGAATTAGATAATGTTGCAATAAACTTGTCGGAACAAGCAAAAAATTTAGGTCTGATTATAGATCAGTCATTAAGATTTAAAGGTCATATATATATATATAAGTACACTTGTTCAAATGTGTTATATGAGAATATCCTAACTTTCCAAGTTCTATGCTATGGTATTAGAAAATATTTGATACAGAGCGATCAAAAACGTGAAATCCCATCTGATTTTTAATCACTCTGTATCAAATATTTTTAATGCCGTAGCGTTAGGATAGAGACATGTAAGCCGTTTTTATTCATTTTCAACTGTTTGGCTGCTACAGACATCTAAATTATATACTGTGAAGTATTATTAAGGGCAATATATTTTAAGATATAAAAACAGAAAACAAATAGTCAACAATGAGTAGTAGAGTCACTACTATGACTCCTGAAGCCGGGCTATTTCATCTAGGAGTACCTAAAAATAAAGAATAATTTCAGTTAGATATTAAATAAAAAGGGGAAAACAAAAATGTTAATGGAATATAGTTAGAGGGACACTATTAAAGCATAGAGAATTAAAATACATAGAATATACCCCTCGAATGATAAAATACTAGTGCTTAAAAGTAAAGGTATGATTCATGTCAACTTCTACAATAACTAATGAGGAAAATTAAATATATAGGGAAAAGTAAATGTACACAAATCGTGTAATGAAGGCTATAGATTAGGTATAGAGGTACATAAGAGTTGTCTGCTCTAATTTGAAAAAGATGTACCATATGTTTAGAAAAGAACAGTGACTGTATTATACAGCGTAATAAAATAAAGTACTACCATGCTAGTCTTTAGTTACATAAAATCACACTGAACTATATAAAAACTAGTCCATTCTTCGCCGCACATCGCTTCATCATCACGTTTTATATAAAGTCCTAGACTTAACATATCGCCCCCCTTGAAAGTCTCCCGGCTTTAAAAGGTTTGATTGGGAAGAACACACAATTTCACAGCTGGTCCTTTGAAAACACCCATTAAGGTTTTGACGGAAGCTACTCGAATTATGCCATCTCCACCGGGAAACACCTCGGTTATTCGACATAGTCGCCATTGCAATGGAGGCAAATTATCTTCTTTAATAAGCACCAGCTGACCAAGTTTCAAGGTAACTTGTGAGGGCCGTGCCCATTTGTTTCTTGGTTGTAACTGAGTAATATATTCTTTCGACCATCTTCGCCAAAATTCTTGAACTAGCTTCTGACAAAGTTGGAATTGCCGTAGTCGGTTATCAGGAATCGTCAATAAATTTGACTCTAGAATGACATCCATAGTTGCACCAATCAGAAAGTGCGATGGTGTTAGAGGGGAGAGATCATTTGGATCATTAGAGAAGGGATATAATGGACGGGAATTAAGAATCGATTCGATTTGCACAATGATCGTATAAAATTGCTCATAATTAAGAGGTGGAATGGTGGAAATGTGGAGCCCTTGCCGGTATGAATTTCCAAGTTATGCCTTCAATAGATAAATTTGCGATAATTTCCTTTGAAGCCTCTTTAAAAAATGATTTAATTTCATTGGCTGCACCTACTAAATTTGTACCGTTATCGGAGTTAATAATACTGGGTTTTCCACGTCTAGCTATAAAGCGCTTAAGAGCCGCTAAAAATAAATTGGTAGTCAAGTCTCCTACCAACTCTAAATGTATAGCCCTTGGAATAGAATTTCTACCGAGCTGAGAAATTTAAATTTGAAAATTTATTCACTTACTGTGGAGGTCTAGAGGAACTGATTCATCCCAAGAGAGGCGTAACTGCCAAAGTTTCTGTAAAAGGATTTTTGCAGTTATAATGAATGACAAGAGTAATACTAAAGGATCAAATATTTGAGATGTATGACTAAGAATTGATCTCTTGGTCACACTATCTTTACGAGGATTAATTTTTATTGAATATGTTATATGAATTTTTATGAATATTGAATATGATATCAGAAACATTTCCATTTCAATTGTACACTAATTGTTAAAGCGGAAAGCCATAAAGAGAAGTACGCGTGAAATGTCTTGTTTTATTTCAAGTACTTCGGTCAAGGATGCTCGACCCCCCCTATGAGAAGATCATCAACTTAAAATACTTCTAAAATTATAGACCTAATAAAGCAATTTTTTGTTGCTAATTGTTGACCAATTTCGTGAAGACTTCTTATGACCAGGAAGGAAGAAGATGCTAAACCATATGTTATGGTATTTAATTGATAAGTAGTCTCTAAAAAGTATTTTTCGTAAAGTTGTTCTTCAGGGGTCAAATGGATTTTTTTAATCCGGTGGTTCCTGAATATGCCAGAACCTCTTAAGATTATTGTTTAATTCTAGATTCATTATAAATGGTTCCGTTGTTGAATAAACATAGAACGGGTAAGTTTGTGTTTGTATGATCAGAAACGATTTTAAGTCTTTGTGGTAAGGAAATAGGGCCGGAAATTATCCAACCTAAAGTAGTTTTTATGTCAAGCTTAATTTGACCTGCGCATGCGTGATTTATTAAAGCGTTTGAGTCTTCACAATAATCAAGAAGAATTTTCCAAGCTATATCATAGCTGGTTTCTGTTATTTGCATGTCTCGCAAGATTTCGGCTGCTTCGGCCTTCAAAGATAGACGAAGATAATGAAATTTCTGAATTCCAGATAAATTATATTTTTCGTGAATTACTGATAGGAATGTATTTTTGAAACAGAGCCAATCATCTAATGAACCATCAAACTTAGGTAAGTTGATGTCCGGTAATTTAAGACCTATGTTCATGGTTGAATTTTGTGATAGAAATCCGTAAAACAGATTGGAAGCAGAAGGATCTGATAAATGATTATTTGAGGGTTGCTGACTATTGTCATTATTAACTTTAACAGAGTTAGAGTCGTTCGACTTTCAAAGAGTAAAGACCTCGATTCTCATTAAACCGGATAATAAACTCGTTCAGTGTTATCAGTTATCAGTTATCAGTAAAATGATATCGGGCAACAGCAAAATGATAATACGTAAAAAACGGATAAAAATATAGTGAATTGTTAAAATGGATAGCAGCTACAATAATTTAAATGGACAACCAAACCAAACGCAAGTATAAGATACAAATACTCAATCTATTCAACAGGCAGGGCCGTACCAGCCACAAATTCTAACTTTACCACCTATCCAATCACAATCCATGGGACTCCCCATACAAAATTATAAATCCCAACAAACAACTAACCCTCACATGTATATACATCCTTCTTATTCACAAAATATAATCCAACAAAAAACAGTCCCCATAGTTCAAAATGAAGAATGGCAAATAGTAGAAAACAAAAAACGACCAAGGAATAGCCCGGACAAATATTGTAATAGACGGAATTCAAGATTTTAACGATTTACATGAGCAACTCAGTAATATTATACCAGGGTTTCAAATAAAAATCATGAACAATGAAATAATCAAAATTAATGTAGCTGATGGAGATAGTTACAAATTAGTGGTAAAAATCTTGGAGGAAAGTAATCTACAGTTTCATTCCTATGAAGACAAGCAAGATAGGCCTATAAAAGTCATGGTTAACAAACTACACCAGGGGTCGGCAACCTATGACCCTATGATTTGGTAATTTCAAGTGACCCACTTTAGTTCCGAAAATAAAGTATAAGATATGCAAACATTTTTTTCTTTTTCCCAAAAAATTTTTGTCGCAAAGTTATAAACGTACCAAATTTGAATCAAGTATAACCACCCCCGCCTGACTGGATATGGAATCGGCCGATAGTATGCGGAATGCAGCGACATTGTCCGAACAAATTATACCATTACTGGACGCGCGCGTCGTTATCTCAGTTGTATGTCAGTTATAGTTATAGCACGTGTAGTACAGTAGCACAATACTATTGACCTAGTGACCTAGTGAAATAAATATTATTATTTAAAAAAATAACCATGAACAAACAAAAAGCAAAAAACAGATTATTTAGAGATGTGTGGACAGAAAATTATGGGTGTATCGAAAATGGTGACAAATTGATATGTACTTTATGTACAGATATAATTACCGCCAGGACTTAAAATATTGAGCGACACTTTTCTTCAAAACATAAAGATGTGAGTGAAATGGCAAATGAAGATAAATCTGAATATATTGCTAAACGTGTATTAAATTTTGGAAAACAAAATAAATTCTTAAAGAGTTTTGTTACCAGCAACAATCACGTCACGTCTGCAAGCTTTGTTGCAGCTCTTAACATTGGTACCAACGGAAAACCATTTACAGACGGCGAGTTTTTGAAAAACGCATTCATAAATTGTTCCGAACACTTATTTAATGACTTAGCAAATAAAAAACAAATAATTGATAGAATAAAAGAAATGCCATTGTCAGCTAGAACAGTCCAGCGTCGCGTTGAAGATATGGCCAAGAATATTGATGAACAGGTCAAAAATGATTTGTTATCTTATGACATAATTAGCATAGCAGTTGACGAAAGTACCGACATAAATAGTATTGGTAGGCTTGCAATAATTATTAGATTTGCATCAATAAATAGCTCGAATGTCAATGAAAAACTATGAAATTGAATCGAAATATGGAGATTTGTTATTACATTCTGAAATTGGAAAGTTGCCCAAATTACTCTTATCCCAAAACCTGGAAAACCTCCTAATGACGATACTTCCTACAGACCTATCAGTCTTCTTCCTATCCTGAGCAAATTGCTGGAGAAATTACTGCTAACGAGGATTATGCCAATAATTGAGTCAAAAAACATTCTACCAAACCATCAATTTGGGTTTAGACAGCAGCATAGTACTATCGAACAAGTGCATAGGGTAGTGGACACCATTAACCAAGCTTTTGAGGACAAAAGTTATTGTGTAGCGGCCTTCCTAGATGTGAGCCAGGCCTTTGACAAAGAGGAAATAAGTGCACTTAGAGAACGCTACTTAAACAGACTCGATAACCAGCCGAACGCGTTGGCAGTGAACCTACTTGACAATAGTGAACAAACACAAAGATTAAAAAGATTTAAACCACTAGACTTGCTGTATCGTTTTTAAACAAAAAAGTTAGTTAATATAGTTCATATACACACGTACAATATATCAAAGAAAAAAGTGAGGAATGATGTCACTGGATATCAGCCCCAAATATATTCATTCTACAGAACAGACAACCAACGTGCTTATAGTACTAATGCAAATGTATATTTCCAATATTGTACTGATTGCTCGTAGAAAATATTATAAATTTGCAGTATTTTGAATATTTAAGAATTGACAATTTTAGTTTAGAAATGATTGATTTTAAAAGTTCAACATTATGGACGGATAAATTCAAGAAATTGCGGAACGATTTGGAAAATACAGAGTATAATCATTTTCTCATGATATCAACATGTTGGGCATCACTTCCTATGAGGTTTTCATCATTAAAAAAAATTGGCTTTGCCATTTTGTCCACATTCGGGTCCACTTATAAATGTGAGCAAATATTTTCACAAATGAAATTTATTTTAAGCAAAAACAGGAGCAGGTTAACTATTGAAAATTCAGATGCTTGTGTTCGTCTTAAAACGACTAACTATAAACCAGACTTGACTAAATTGACGTCACAAGTTCAACATCAGGGGAGCCATTGATATCGTAGAGAAAGTTTATAAAGTTTATTCAACTATGTTTGTAATTATTTTCTTAATAAAATATATCTTATTATTTACTAAAATGCTGTTTTAATACGAAAATATCTCTGACCCAAACGTCTCTTTAATACTCGCATTTTGGTTGATTTTGACCCGCGGCCAAAAAAGGTTGCCGACCTCTGAACTACACCATTCATGTAGACCAGAACATATAATTAGTGAACTAAAAAAAAGAGGTTTTAAAATCCTAGAGGCCACACCTAAACTACAATTTAAGAGGAAGAAACCGTTAGATATGTTTATGCTAAGCTTCAGACAAGATGAAGACATAAACAAAATTTATAGTATAACTGATATAATGAGTATTCGAGTAGAAATTCTCCCTTTAAGAAAATCGAAGTTAGTTCCACAGTGCAAACGGTGTCAAGCGTATGGACAAACACAAAAGTACTGTATGAGACAACCTAGATGTGTAAGATGCCCTGGCAAACACATTACGAAAGAATGTGATAAACCTAGGAATGCTCAACCAAAATGCGTGCAGTGTGGTGAGGGGCACCCTGCAAATTATAGAGGCTACGTTGTGGCAAAAGAAATGCAAAATGAATGACGTTGTTTATTATTTCGATTTAGTTACAATATTCGAAATTATTTTACTCTCAGAAATGCTGATGGGCTGCACAATATTAAAATAACAGAGCCCTAAAATTAAAAAGGTATTAGTTTTCAATTTAGTTTCGTTTCAAACGTTGATTTGAAGTGCAGTCTACGTTGAAATTATTTTACGATATATTTTCTTCAATAAATTTTCTAATCATGAGTGACAGTGATTCAGACTCCGATTTTTTGTTCGACAATATTACGTCCGGCAGTGAAAGTGAAAATTTTAATAGTAGTGATGATGACATTTTAACGGACTATAGCAATGCTTCATCTGTTGATGACAATCCGCCTGCATGGAATATGATCGGCGATCCATTTGGAGATACTCGACCTGATAATGTTCCAGAATTCCTTGGAATTGCAGGTCCAAATCCTGAAGTGTTTCCTGATGAAGAGGTATCTTTTACAAGGTGTGTAGATGCCTTTTTGCTAGATGACTTGTTTAATTTTATTGTGCAATGCACAAATACGAAAGCACAATTATATTTTGCAAATCAACCACGACTAAATTTTAAAATTCATGGTCTACAATGGCGCGATGTAACAAAAGAAGAAATAAAAATGTTCTTTGGATATGTACTGAATATGGGCCTCAATAAAAAACCCGAGATATCTATGTATTGGAGTACGCGCTATAATCTAAATACTCCGTGGTTTCGGGAGAAAGGTATTAGTCGAAACAGATTTTTATCAATATTAAAATTCTTAAGATTTGCTGACCCAAATGCTCTACAAGCAAATGATAGATTATGCCGTATTAGGCCATTTTTACAACGTTTACAAAGAATTTTTCAACATAACTATCAACCAAATAAGAATGTTGTAGTCGATGAATCGTTGATGTTGTACAAAGGTCGTTTGCATTTTCGACAATATATAAAGTCAAAGCGTTCCAGATTCGGAGTAAAAATTTTTAGCCTATGTACCTCGGATGGATATATGTACAGCTTTGAAATTTACACTGGACAAGGTCAGCAGCAGTTTGCTCTTCCCGACGACGTTGGTAATGCTAGATTATCACTTTCAGAAAGAATAGTAGTTCATCTTGGTAGAAACTTGCTAAACTTGGGTTATTCTTTTTATACGGATAATTGGTACACTAGCACTCGGCTTGCTGAATATTTATTGGAGAGAGAAACGCTACTTACTGGTACGATACGTTTGGATAGAGGGGTCCCAAATGCGCTAAAAAATTCTCCACTCAATAGACACCAGTCAGCATTTGCAAGAAAAGAGAATGTAATTGTTTTGAAATATTTTGATAAAAGGGACGTTTATGTTCTATCGACAGAGTTCAGTGCAGAACTTACCGAAAGAGAGAGATATGTTGTAGGTGGTCAACGAGAATTTTTTATGAAACCCGCAGTAATTCAGCAATACACTCATTGTATGAGAGGCGTAGATAAAATAGATCAATTATTGCATTCATATAATTGCTGCCGTAAATCCTACACCTGGTTGAAGAAATTAGGAATACATTTTGTTCAACGTGCAATATTGAATTCACATAATGTTTACAAAGAATTGAGCGACAAAAATATAACATTACTGACCTACACAAATTTTGTTATCGATTATTTTGTGGAAGGGCGTTCAGAAGAAATCGAACGATTGGATGCAAATGAGGCACTTCCTAGAAGACGTCGAAGGCAACAGATTGAAATTCGTCATGAACCTGTCGTTTATACTCCTTCAACATTTCCACCTACTCCTCGTCGTCAGCGTCCACAACGAAGATGTGTTATGTGTATATAATTTGTGCCCTACTAAACCTGCATTGTGTATGCCAAACAGCTTCAACTATTATAACCATTTTTTTTAAATTTCATGTAAAATAAATTAACTATAATGAATTTTAATAAAATATATTTTTTTTTGTATTTAGTACAAGTTATTACAGTTTTCAGTGTACATTCATTTCTATGACGTACGGCGTACGTTCGTTGGTATATAAGCTTGAAAACGTACGTCATACGTCCGAACCTAAAATCGCTGGGATTATTTACTTCAAATAAAAATAGTAGCTGGGGCGGAAAGGGTTAAGCAATAAAAAAACTAACTGGAACTACTTCAGATACCAAATGGAAAACGGTATAAATTTTTCAGTACCTTTAAACACGAGAAATGAGATTGAAGAAGCAGTAGAACATTTTAACACGATACTTACTTGTTCAACAAGTATACGAGAAAAAATTGCATATAAAAGGAAACTACGCAAAATGTGGCAACAAAACCGATCACCTGAATTAAAGAGAAAATTAAACAAGGCAGTAAAGGAATTAAAACAGCTAATCATATCTGAAAAAAATCAGTCAATACAAGAGTACCTCCAAAAGCTTGACCCAACTGAAGCAACGGAATACTCCCTCTGGAAGGCTACATTCCAAATACCACAAGTCCAAATACCTCCTGTAAGTCTTGATGAAGGCAAGTGGGCTAAGAGTCATGAAGATAAAGCAAACATATTCGCTAAATATCTAAAAGAAGTATTCACACCAAACACAGAAGAAAACATACCAGCAGAAGAACAAGAAATTAGCGATAAGATAAGAAAATTACCAATTAGAATTACCGCTTAAAAACTTAACCCATAAACAAATTAAACACACTATCAAACACAATATAAATCCTAAAAAAGCACCTCATTACTGGTAAAATACTCCAAGAACTACCAGCCAAAGGAACACTATTTCTAACACAGTTGTTTAATGCAATAATGAGAACAAGCCATTATCCATCGCAGTGGAAAGTAGCACAGATTACACTCATATTAAAACCTGGTAAAAAGCCAGATGTAAGGTCATATCGCCCAATTAGCCTCTTACCGGTCACCTCAAAAGTCTTTGAAAAACTGCTTCTGTTAAAACTTATACCAATACTAAATGACAAAAAATTGATCCCAAAACATCAGTTCGGCTTCAGGCAGAAGCACTCGATCATCCAGAAAGTACATCGATTAGTAAATAAAATATATAATGATTTCGAAAACAAGAGATATTGTTCTGCGGTATTTGTCGACATTGGACAAGCTTTTGACAAAGTGTGGAATAAGGGTTTAATGTATAAACTCAAATGGACCCTTCCAAATAATTTCTACACTATCCTTAAGGACTATCTAGAAAATAGACAGTTCCGAGTTAAATTTGAAACGGAATATACAGATTTACAGCCAATTCGTGCAGGGGTACCATAAGGAAGCGTACTTGGTCCAATACTATATTTTCTATATACATTTGATTTACCAACAGCTCCTGGCATAACTACCGCAACTTTCGCCGATGATGATTAGCGTCAAACAAAAATCCAACAACGGCGTCGGAACTTTTACAAGAAAGCCTGTACCATATAAAAAAGTGGCTAAAAATGTGGAAAATCAAAACCAATGAAAACAAGTCTATACATATAACATTCTCTACACGTCAAGGAAATTGTCCGCCAGTATATCTAAACAATAAACAAATAACACAAAGCGAAGATGTCAAATATCTTGGAATGTACCTCGATAAAAAAAACTGGAAAAAACACATCTTCACCAAACGAAAACTATTAGGTCGTAGATTAAGAAAACTGTAGTGGATGGTTGGTACGAAATCAGAACTCTCCCTAGAAAGCAAATTAATACTATATAAAACGATACTAAGACCAATATGGACCTACGGAATAGACCTATGGGGAACTGCCTCCCATTCCAACATAGAAATCATTCAAAGATTTCAATCTAAAATCCTCAGAATGATCACAAAAGCACCTTGGTTCATTACTAATAAGGCGATTCATCAGGACCTGAAAATGTCTTTCGTAGAAGATGAAATTACAACAGCAGTCAGAAATATCAAGAAAGACTAAAACAACACCCAAATGCGCTAGCAAAGCACCTCATGAAGCCATCAAGAGTGATACGTAGATTGAAAAGCAGAATACCAGCAGACCTAGTGTAAAGTGCTAAGTGACCAGTAGTGCCCAGAACCAAACCTAGTCAATATTGAATATTGAACATTGACTAATAATATAAAATACGTAACAAATTGTATATTTAAAACTATTACTGAATATCTGCTCTGTCTCCCGACAGGCGAATTAGATAGATTGTAATAAATATGGGGTGTCAAAAAAAAACAGAGTTAGATACTTGAGACTTACTAGAAGTTAAGGAAACAATGCTACCTTCAGAAATAGAGTTAGCTGCTTGGAGTCTAGAACCTGCTAAATAAACGGGATTTGATTTTTTAATTAAATCTCTTGCAGAAGAGACAAGAGTGTGCTAAGTATTTTCAAATTGTTCACAGGTATCATGATCAATTTGAACCTCATCAGCAACACCTGCTGATACTATTTCGATATCAAATTGTAGATTATTAAATTCTTCCAATAAAGGTACAATATTGTTTAATCTTTGCTGTAGATCAATGAAATTTGAGCCTTGTTCCCTTATAAATGTATTTAAAAAGGTTTCAAAACGTGTGAGAGAGGCTTTAAATATGCCTTGACTAGCTTTAAGGATTTTAACATCAGTCTTGTTGTAAAATTAAAAGCAATAAGTCGATACGTACGTAAATATTATCTACGTACCTAAATATTATCAACTAATGATTTGCAATCAGTCAAAAGTTACACTGGTTTGCAATAAATCGCCTATTTTTTTTTTAAAGACATGCCTGATAAATACTATTTTTATTTAAAAAAGGACGTAACCTGGAAGAAATATTAAATGAATTTAAAATAGTCAAGATTTACACTATTTTATTAAAAAAGGCCGTAACCTGGAAGAAACATTAAATGAATTTAAAATAGTCAAAAATTACTCTATTTTATTAAAAAAGGCCGTAACCTGGAAGAAACATTAAATGAATTTAAAATAGTCAAAAATTACTCTATTTTATTAAAAATGCCGTAACCTGGAAAAACAATAAATTGAATTTAAAATAGTCAAGAATTACACTATTTTATTAAAAAAGGCCGTAACCTGGAAGAAACATTAAATTCATTTAAAATAGTCAAAAATTACACTATTTTGTTAAAAAGACCGTAATCTGGAAAAACAATAAATTGAATTTAAAATAGTCAAGAATTACACTATTTTATTATAAAAGGTCAATAAGACAAAAAAACGTGCATAAATCGGGTTTAAAATAGTCAAAAATTACACTATTTTATGAAAACTACGTCAATAAGACATAAAAACGTGAATAAATTGGGATTAAAATAGACAAAAATTACACTATTTTATGAAAACTAATAAAATATTAGTAATATGCGATAAAATTAGGTTAATTATATTGTAATCAAATCGAATCAACCTGTGTAAGACAGGAAAAAACAAGAAAAAATAGAACGCATTGACCTTTTTACCATGTAAGAAGGCGGGAATGACGGTGATTTTCCATTTAGCCGGCGAATGAAAGCAGTGACGAACTCCAATGCATTAAATATTATGGTTGCCTCGCTGTTTACTATTAATTGTATTCAAGTTTCATTTCCAACCTACGCTGGAAATATGAGGATCAATGGACCATGTTTAGAAATTGGATCATTTCTAATGATTCTTGTGTTATAAACTTAAAATTTTATTATCATAAAATACAAAAAAAGAACAGTGACTGTATGATACAGCCTAATAAAATAAAGTACTGCCATGCTAGTCTTTAGCTACATAAAATCATACTGAACTATATAAAAACTAGTCCATTCTTCGTCGCCCACCGCTTCATCACCGGTATGCAGGGTTGCCACGTTTTATATAAAGTCCTAGACTTAACGCCATAACATGTTTAACTATGTAGATAACATGGTTCGGAAACTTCCCATCTGCAAATTTAAAAGGTAAACCGTGAAATAAATGTAAGAACTTTAAAGAAGACTCAAAGAACCTTATTCAATTTATATTTAATCGTAAAATAGTTTGTATTTGGAAAATTTTAATAAATATTATTTCGACAGATGAAAATGTTCACAAGCAAAATTAAGTGACTTAGAATTTATCTAAAGATCCCAAATTTACAGAAAATTAATAAATCTTGTTGTACTTACGTTTTGTAAAGGAATATTTAACTTACCTCATAATTGTTAGTGAAGTTAAATATCTACAAAATAGATTTAAGTAAATTTCGTTCAATTTAATAACTTTAATAATCTGTTTTAAAAACATAAACCATTCAAAAACATTTTCTTGGAAAATTCGAAATTATTTATATGTATTTGGCTATGATTAAGAATGCCAGTCTATGAATAAGGACTCATTACAAAAACTTGATGATGGTTATGGTATAACTTTAAAGAAATTATTTAAAGGAATTTTTCACTTACCTCTGCATGTTCACTTCAAATAACTTACAGTTTTCCAACATATTGAGATTTTTCTTCATTTATAATAAATTGATTTTCGTATTGATTTGTCTGTCACTGATTTCTGTTAACTATAACCCTACTTTTAAAAAAATCGTTAAAAATCTGAACCCGGTTTGATAATATCTCGTGTTCTACTAGCTACTCAAATGCTAATTTATTATATTGTAGCCGGTGAAGCATAGCTTAGCAATACATAAATAAATCAAAATTTTCAATTGGAGCCCAACAAATAAGTTTACTTTAGCATAATAATAATTAATAATTAATAATAATAATAATAATAATAAAAATAATAAAAATAATAATTAATAATAATAAATAATAATAATAATAATAATAATAATAATAAATAATAATAATAATAATAATAATAATAATAATAATAATAATGATAATAATAATAATAATAATAATAATAATAATAATAATAATAATAAAATATTAGTAATAAGTTCACATACATAAAGAATACACATCTAAATACATATGTATATCAAATGGTATTTTATAGCAACATTTCAATGAAGACCCTTTGTCAAATCCTAAATGGTGACAGCCTTCAAGTAAATGTGTTGTATGAAAGGAGAGAAGTTTAGCACACCCCTTGACAAGGAAGGAATAACACAAGGACTTTTCAGTTTCCTCTTAAAAAACTCTTACAACTTACTTTTTTTAATGTTTTATGTAAAATGATAGTCGCTAGATCTATTTCATGTAAGAAAATGATGGCGAATGTGGTCGACATATCTTCGACATCTCATAAGGCCTTGACGAACTTGCATCTGATTGGACGATATATAATCAATATCGAAATTATTTGTAATTATTATTAGAGGCTTCAAGGAACATGGCAGATACATATCCTACATTCATTCCTTGGCCTGTTAGCCCCTCCTAATTTGATTACATCATTCTTTACGGGTAATAATCTTAAAAGTACCTTTGGCACAAAATTATTGCGATGGTGCCATTTTCATTACGCACGATTCCAAAAATTAGAATTTCGGAGCAACAAGTAATAGTACTGAATGGCTTTTATTAAATTTAAAAATATTTCTTATCCGATTTTTAGATCATTCGTTGGATATCTTCAATAACGTATATTTCATAAGCGAGGTATTAAATAAAACTTGTTATATTAGTTAGGTCATATCTATTTAAATAGAAATCAGTCTTCTGTATTATTCTTCAAAAAAATGTTATTCATTATCACACGAACAATCACATATTACATGCACTATTCACAATGGACAGATAATTATTAATTTTGCATATTAGATAAGCAAAATAAAAATAAACTAAGTTCCCAGAGGCGTATAAAGCTAAAATATAAACAATAAATATTAACTTATTATTCAATGAAGTACTTGGATGAAAAATTTAAAGTACATCCTGTATGCCAACAGCATTACAACATAAGAAAGATATTAGGCCGTTTTCGCAAATGATTAAAAATACCGCAAACCTTATTTTGACAGTTAGGCAATCGCAGATTACAGACAACTATTTCTATATTTCCTTGTCAGCAATCTGCTGCGTAGCTGCCAAAATAATGTTTCGATATATTTCAATATATTTACGACGAGTCTTTATTGACTTATCAATCAACAAAATTATCAATAATTATTATTTTTTCAAATGTAATGTTTCGATACTTTTTTCAATTCTACAGAATTAAGTTATATTGCAAAAAAATATAAAAGGAATTGCGATATTTTTTGGTAAACATATATTTTAATCACATGTAGATATTGTTCTAATTTCTAGAGCAATTATAAACAAATTTAAAATCTCCACAATTTTTATAAGACAATATTTTAAAAAACATGACAATTAACTTCATATAAATGACATTTATCATTAGTCACTACACAAAAGCTCTGAGTATAACTTAAATGTCATAGTATTGATCCATATAAAACGGAAATTATATTTCCCAGAACATTTCTGAGAGAATAAAATATTTTTTTAAAACAAAAAATATTTTTTAAATTAAGTCCGTAAATAAAAATCTTTAAGTAAACGATCATCGAGAGTCACAGCAGTCATAAACAGGATCATGACATTATTTATTACAGAAACCTCTACACTCAACACGAGTAAAAATAAAACGAAAAATTAAAACACTGAAAATAAAATCTGGCCAGCAGTTAAAAGAGTATTTACATAAAAAAACAAAACAATTTGCCATTAGCACAAAAATTATCAATAAAAGAGGCCACGATTACTATTTATTGGGATGTTCTAAAAGTTAATTGTTTTTTGGTTAAATTTTTGAGTCTGTACGTCAAAATTGTACATTTTTATACATTGGATATGTCATTCCTCTCTTTAGAAATTAAATATCACAAAACACTATGAATTACAAGATAGTCCATACAGAAAGAACATTCTTGGGATGAATAGAAATGAAAGTGGGCTAAAAAATCTTGACAACTAATTTAAATTTGTTAATTTAATTACAGATCACGTGACATTATCAATTTTAATATTCTAAATGAGTATATTGTTTTTAGAAATAATTTTTCATTACGAATACAAGGACGCCCTAGCGAGTACAGGTTATTTATTTAAAGAAAGAAGAAAAAACTATTCTATTTAGAACGACTAAGTTATGTATAAATATTATTTCTGAAATGGGTTAGAAGATTAACAATGGATTCCTAGAAAGTAAATAAAATACAGATAGTCATAATACTGACTTAATTTAATAACATATATGGAAGATTATTTGTCTATATTTCTGTCGAATTTATTATAATAGCATCAGCCAGAATAGAGAAAAGCACGAATCTTATAACGACAACAATTTCCTGATTGAACAGTTTTCAGCTGCTTCGTATTTGCCACCGCTGTCTTTAACATAAACTGCGGTGAAGATCGAAATTGAGACTAGTGATCTGCCAAAAATCACATTTGTGAGTACGTGCAGAATAATTGGTCACCATTTTTATGAGGGAACATAAACTGTTAAATGAATATTTAGATTTTTCTCATTATTACGGTTCAGTTAATGATTTTTTTAGTCAACAATTGTAAGACTGTTGGATGGGACCAACTGAAATAATAATAATAATATTAGCAACACTTAGATTTTTCCGAAGTAATATCAAGACAATGACAACGAAGAGAATTAGATGATCTTAAGAATCATATAAGAGAGAATTGTCAATTAATAACTCAACAAATTATAAAAGCTGCATGTTGCAAAATGTTAATAGCATAAATATTTTATTTGGAATGTGTTCAATGGTCAATAGAATTCAATTCGAACATTAAAACCCTTAATTTAAATTGTAAGAAAAAAATGTTAAAAAAACCACTAAAAATATACCGTACCGAGACTCCTATTTAAAAGTTTAATGTCACGGGATCTTAAGTATATTAACAAAATTAAATTAATTGTCACGATTTTACACACACATTTCTACTAATCTCCAGAATTACTTTCCTTTCGTCGTTATGAAGATAGTCACCGACTAAAACTTGTTGAAAAACTTGTTAGCTTAAAGTTAAAATCACTAACCAGTTAATTTACTTCAACAAGATTTTCTAAGTTCACCCATGATTACCTTAAAAAGGATTTTATTAATATGATATGAAAGTCATAAGTAGAGGATAACCAAAAAAACTAATAAGTCATCATTTGTCAAATGTGATTATTAACATATTTATCAACTCGTTAATACTGACCACTCTTAGAAACCCCAACATCAAACGAATAAGCATTTATTTAACTCCTAATAAAAATTATCATTAAGGACCTAATGCGTGTTCCATCATTTGTATACACAACGATTCTAAACTACTTTCAATATCCTTACTATCTTGTTTTAACTTTAATTTAGACAAGTTAAATTGTTTTTGGTTCTGGTCTATCGTGTTGGTTAAGTAATTGTGAAGACTAGGATTTCCTAAGGGATTAATAATGTTCGCTGAAAACAGTTGACTTTGTAACGTTACGCTTCCTACAGAACGTCTATGAGTATTCCACTGATGATTACTCTGCATATTGGGAAATGAAGAGCTTTTTGTGTAAGAGGTTGGTTGAACTGCACAGCACATTTTCTTTAACTTCTGCGGGTCTAACTGGCTTCTAAATAAAAAACAATGTATATATATATATATATATATATATAATGTAAGTACAAGTAAAATAAGTAATAGCAAGCAGTAAATAGTAAAAAAAATCCAAAGTGAAGTTGTCTTAGTGATTTTGAATCTTAAAAGGGCATTAATATCAAAATTGCAACCTGCACGAAACTGAAATAAATTATGAAAGTCTCTCCTTCAGATAAAGGTAAGATAAAATATTCTAGGAGGTTGCATATAGTAGTTGGGAATACTATGCTGCCATCAAAACCCATTAAAAATCTGTATGTATTAAATTTACATTTTTTGAATAAAACGAAAATTTGTTTATATAAATAAATATAAAAGATAAACTACACTTATCTGGATTTTCTACAGTATTCCAAAGCCTTTTTTAAAACTTATTATGTTTCCCCCTTCAAACATCATCTGACAATTGTTTTGAAATTGACAGATTTCTCATGTACATACTTGATTTACCATTATAAACTTTCCAACCAATATAAACAGTGAACACTTATGCTTATAGATTAAAACAACCAGAGAAGTCTCATTACGCAAAACACCTAATCGACACTAAAGACAAACCCACATTTAACAAAACAATTGTAACAATAGTAGACAAAAGACAAGAAACAGAAACTTGATTTTTTGGAGTTTAAAAGCAAGAAATATCTATGTCTATGTCCACTTGGTAACATAATGACTATATTTAAAGCATGCTATGATAACAGTATCAAAGTTTTATCTTTGACATTTTTTGCAAACACAAAGTGTTATTTTTTAACTTTTTTGTGGAGAAATCGATTTATAAAAGCTGACTAGTATAAATATTTTTAGATATTGCGTCTCCGTTTATTTGTGTTAAGCTTAACGAAATGCCTCGAGTTCGAAGACATCAAAATTATCACCATGTTAGCGATTTTGACACGGGTAGAATAGTTGCCTATCGAGATGTTGGTTTGTCCTATCGTGAAATTGGCCGCCGTGTTAATTGTACTGCAATGACGGTAATGCGTGTGTGTCGTGTGTGGACAGAAGAAGGTAGAGGATTACGAAGAAGACCAACTGGTCAACCGAGGCGTAAAAATAGGCGCTTCAGACAACTAGCTCTGCGAGACCGTTTTTCTACTACGCGTCCAATCGCTGACCAATGGTTTGGAGAAGGTAGACCTGTTTCTATGCGTACACTTTATCGGCGCATTCGAGACTTTGGACAGTTTTCATACCGTCCACAATTAGTGCTTCCTTTGACTGTGGACCACCATCATCAACGTTTGAACTGGTGCAGAGAACGGCAACATTGGGAGACAGAATGGCATAATGTCGTATTCAGCGACGAATCGCGATTCTGTCTAGTTATGCATGATGGCCGTAGAAGGGTAAGACGCCGTCGTGGAGAGCGACATGATATTGGGTTTGCTGTTGAGAGGCATGTACAGAGGACTGTTGGCGTAGTGTTTTGGGGGGCTATTGCCTATGGTAGCCTATCACCACTTTTGCTTATTCGAGGCAGTATGACAGCTGCGCATTATGTTACAGATGTCCTACGGACCACTTTACTGCCTTATTTAGGTGGCAGTGCACACGTCCTTTTTCAACAAGACAACGCACGTCCCCATATTTCTCGCCGAACTATGGACATTTTCCAAGAACCGGGCGTTAACAATTTGCCGTGACCACCTTCGTTCACCGGAGTTAAATCCCATCGAATATGTGTGAGATATGATGCGGAGGAAACTGTCCACTTTGCACCATCTTCCACAGACCCTGGCACAGTTAATCCACGAATTTCAAGTTACTTGGAACGACGTGCCGCAAGCAGACATCGACTATCTCATTTTGTCAATGCCTAGACGTGTACAGCAATGTATTTAGTTATGGGGTCGCCAAACATTATTTTTTTCGGATTAAATGTTAATTAAATTTCTTACAAATGTTATCGTTTCATTCTAAATGAAATACTACCACTTAGCCAAAAAAATCGAGTTTAAGAAATTATTCCTTCTAGGTGTAACACTTCTAATGTCACTGAGTATATATTAACCATTTTTTTTTTTAGAAAATTTATAATAAAATATCAGACTGTACATATGTATTGCCTGATAGTGATTGGATCGAACGTTTATCAAGCATATACATGAGAAATTTCAAACAAATGTCAGTTTTAAAAAAGTTTTGGATTACTGTAGAAATTTAAGATAAATATAGTTTTTCTTTTATATTTATTATGGATATATTACACAAAAGTAAGGGTGGAAACAGTTAATTTAATTTGTTTATTTACTCATAAAAAAAACAAACCAACTTCTGTTTGCTTAGACAAAGTCTAAATTTGGCAAATTATATATTTTTTAAAATAGCAAAATTATATAATAGTCTTCCAGGGAAATAAAACCGTAGGTTCAGTAAATAATTATCAAAATAATAATTAAAAAAATAATTAGGAAAGTGAAAGAATGGTTTTAAATATAATTTTATTACCTGTTTGTTTCTTATTCATTTATTACGGTTTAGACTTGGGCAATTATGGTAAATATTTAAATTTGATACTAGCTATTAAAAGCTTCTAAATAAAACAAAATTTTTTAATATTACAGTTTTCACAAATTAACTAAGGTTTGTAGTTTGTAGAAGCTAATTGGAAGAATTTCCGTTCTTATTTAAATAGCCTCTACTGCACTAGTGTATGCTTCATAGAAATTCCACTTAACACACCTCACACCCAGGCAGGGGGTTGGCAACCTTTTTTGGCAGCGGGTGGGTGAGAGTTTAAATTTATTGACTGAGCATATCACGGTCTATTAGCATAACTATTTGTGAGTAGTTTGTATTTCTATCATATGTTGTATTAATCAAATCTACATATATTAATTAAATGCTGAAACTGTTTTTAAGTTAAGTGAACTAGAAAATATAGGGGTATTATATTGTAATAGTTAGTAGGAATCAGGCATTTCAAATTTTTGACCACTCTGTATAAAATATTTTTGAATGCCATATCATAGAACTTGAAAAGTTAGGATAGGGACATGTAAGCCGTTTTTATTGATTTTTAACGGTTATTGCTATTTTCAGGTAGCTGTACATCCTTTATTAAACATAATAGATATCAAGAGTGATACATCGTTCAAATCAGCTTGGCAAGAGGTTTATAAAAATGTAAAAACTTATGCGGTATTCCATAAAAAAAAAAACTGATATATATCCTTTTTTTTGTGTCAACCGGTATAAGTGGAAATAATTTTAAAGGATGGCTTCTTGGAATATGCAGAAATAGTACTATTACAAAATTTTCATCAAATGCACATAATCGTATAATCGGTGATATTTCATCTTGAACTGTGTTTCTTTGATAATTGTTAGGTTAAAACAAGAAGAATATTTAGTTTTATGTTTCACGGTATGCTTTGAAACGCATTTGTCCAATATATCATACAACTTCTGATTATACGTGTTATGTGTAATACTAATATCATAAGTCTATAATTCAGTATCCTATATTTGAACGCCAAAAAGAAGATTGTGTAGGGAAGGTTAGTTCGCTCCAAAGTGATTTGCAGCTAACTCAGAAATGAGGAAAATTCTGAAAATTTCAGGAACCAATGTTGACATTTTTTATATAGAAATATGTTTTAAATATTGGATGCTTTATTTTTTATTAGTATCTCTCAAAATTTCCTATTTTAAAATAGTTCATTTAAAAATTAAATAAAAATATTATATTGATATAACTTTGTCATTTTAAACCACACATAACCAGGGCCCGTATGTAAATATGTCATAATGTAATTAACAGATGTTCAATCAGCACTTCGCCCACTCATGCAAATTTTTACATTAAAATGATACATACTATGTAAAATAATCTTACCTTATAACTTTGACAGCGCGTGTTCGTAATTTATAAAATACCGGGAGCATTCAAAAGTTTATAAAATTGCACTTTTACTACACAGTCATATATATGTCATATTATATCTATTAATTTGTGACACAAGAATTAGCATAAATTATTAACAGCAGTTCCGCATGTTCGGAAGTTAGACTTTGGCGCCTGTCATTTAAAATTCATTTGTAAATAGAAAACGATCTTTATACATCCACAGTCGTAACAAGAACATATTTAAAGTTTGTGTAATTTTTTAACGATGGCACATTGACATTTTCTCGAGCAAAATCGACTTCTCTATCTTTTAATAGATCCACAATACTGCAGATAGTTGGAAAACCAGGTTTTTTTATTTAAAATACTTTTCAATTTTGATTTCGCACGATCAACAACGGTTCCAAAATTTTGAAAAATGAATTGGAGGAGATCAAATATTAGGTGCAATGCCTCAACTAGAGAGTATTAGTCTAATATGGGTGAATGCTTGTAGGTCACGAATAGCTAATGGGAGTCTCGAAAAAATGGTATGTGTATAGGTTAAGTCATCCTTTATTGTTGGATTCGAAAAGGCTTGTGCATTCGAGATTGAAAGTGCATCATTTGCATTGAGTTGTTCTACCACATATTTTACCTCGTCAAAATAAGAATAATAATAACTTGCTGCCTCTATCCATGTGCCCCATCGCGTCACAATAGTGTTTGGTGGTAACGGTATAGTTGGGAGTTTTTCATTAAATATTTTCGTACAAGATGGCGCTTTTAAAAATACTTTTTTAACACTAGAAATTAACTTCTACATTAGGATGAGAGTATCTAACAATTTCAGCGACGCGGTGAAGCCCATGTGCCAAATATTTCACGTACTAAATTTTTGTATTCAATTGATTAGCGTCGACCTGCGGCCTTCATATATGCAACTACATCTTTTAAAAATAACAGGACACGCTCTTTATTAATATAGTTGTTTTCACCCCACATTGATTTGAGACTATCATTGACACATTCAAATACTGTATCGGCGTTTGTGCGTTCTAGTACCCGTACCGATATTAAATGGGGTCGCATTGGAAATAACTCGTCCATCCCGCTATCACGTTAGCGACATTTTACCCTTTAATGTTGGTGGTTTCGTCAACAGAAACCCATAAGTCTTTGCCATGCAATTCTTAACTGATGTCAGCTTTAACCTGATTGTACACTGGCAATAAATAGTTTATTCTTAGGGTAGACTCCGAGGTACACTAACACTAACACTGGTGTAGTTTCCATTAATACAAGTTTGTAAAAATTGTCTTCTTCTTCTTCTGATGTATATTCAACTAGTGAATGTTTGCGACCACATAATTCATTTCGTCTCGATCTCTGGCTGTATGTATTAGACTCTCAACTGTTTGTAATCCGGTCCATTGCCTTATATGTATTACGCAGCCATGACATCTTCTTTCTTCCTATTCCCCTTTTACCCTCAATCTTACCCTGAATAATCAGTTGTAGTAATTGGTACTTTGAATTTCGCATTATATGCCCCAGATACGCAGTTTTTCTTCTTTTGATTGTTAATAATAATTCGCGATCTTTGTTGATTCTTCGGAGGACATTCTCGTTTGTTACTCGTGCTGTCCATGGGATTTTCAGCACTCTGCGGTATATCCACATTTCAAAGGCTTCCAATTTGTTTATTGTCTAAACTCGGGTTTTTCTAATGTAGTCCATGGAATGAATATATTTTTCTATGTTTCATACTAAATTTACACAATTTGTGTTAACTCTTATAATAGGTTCACAACATTGCCAGATTAATATATTAATATATACCTCTATCGAAAGTCTGAAGACTAAAACAAAACAGTATATAAATAACTTATACCTAAAACATATTATAATTATTTATATAAAAAAAGTATATTGTCCAACTAGAGGAATAGCTACACTTTTTTCACGAGTGTGAAGGTTTGCGGCAGGAGCCTGCATGAAAGGCACTATATAATTTTTCTACCACTGCAAATTAATCGATATTAAAAAAGTTTTTCAAAATCATTGTCGGTGTCCATAATTATTTTTTTTTCTTTAGTTATTTAGAGATATTTTTATATATTATTATATTTTTTCTCTTCCGTTGCATATTTTAATTTGGGGTACATTTTTTCCCAGTACTTGGGTAATGTGTCACTTTGTAATTTCGTAAAATATGAGGAAAGCGCTATATTCCATAGGTCCTAGAAAAAACTGTTTATTCCTGTCCTTTGAGAGAATCGGCATATTTCAAAAAAATATCATTTTTACAATTTCAAAATAAATTTCGCTTGGCAACGTTGTTTATTTGCATTGTACATACATATGAAAACGGTCAGTGTTTTTTGCATTAGACGAGTAATAACTTGAAGAAAAATTGAGTAGGATTTGAGAGAGGACGGAATTAATCGAAAGAGCGTGCTCAACATTATTGTTAATGTGTGATTATAATACATTTAATATACCTAGTGTTTGCAGTGAAAGTTATAAAAATGGACAAAATAAGTTTAATGAAGTTAAAATATGGTAATATTACTAAATGGATACAATGGAATTTGAACAATTCCTGTGCCGATTACCTCGTTAAAGGTAAATAATGTATTTTAGAAAGTTCTTTTTTAATTCTTAATTATAATATAATGTTTAATAAACATTAATTCTGATGCTGGATTTAGTTTAGTTTAAGACACAGAAATTCGGTAGTTATTCCAGATAAACTGCCTATCTATATAGTTCTCCGTTTGAAGGTCAAATAGGTTATAAACTTGAAATTATTTCGGTTAACACAGATTTTGATGAAAATTTGTAATTAAACTTATATTAGCCTTTTCTTTAAAAGTTGTATATTCTTTAAGTGTGCTTTTTGTTTTTAGGGAGAGTAAAAGCATATATAGATTTAAGCGTTGCTTAGATTGAAGTCATATTTAAATATGTAAAAATAACACATTCTTTTATAGGATGTTCTCGAATATAATTTATAACCTATTGTAATGTTACAGTCCTTAAAAATTCAATTATTCTATTTAGCTAAAGAAAAATCCATCATTAAACCCAAGACTAGAATTTTTTTTACTTATGTTGATGGTGTAATAATAGAAGAAGATATCTTACTTCATTATATCCTAACAAATCCAGAATGTACTTCAGTAAACCACAGTGTAAATACTATAAATACACCAAAGATATTTGATATGAACTCATCATTATCATCATCATGTTCAGCCTGTAAGTCATATTTGTTTAAATACAGTATTTTATAAATATTACATATTTTTTTAAATGATAATAAACTACTTAGTTTATATAAAATTATATTTACTACAAACAACTTTCAGTTTCATCCAATCAAAAATGATGAATAATAAGGAACGACCACGATTAATTAATATAGTTGTAAATATAATGGTTGAAAAGTATGGGATTGACATCCATAAAACATTAAGGTTGATTATGCAAAGGCATTGGTTTCCCACTTTCCAATTTACAAAACTATGACGAACAAAGGCGGATATGTATGTTAATAAAATTATCTACTTTACTTAAACTAATGCATACTTTAATTCAGAAAACATTCTACTATCCCGAAACTGGTTCCGGGTTTTTGGCCTGGAGACTGCGGACTGTCAAACGGAACAGTCCACATCATAAGGAAAAGGCTTATAAAAGAAAAACTGAAGATTCGACCTTTACGGAATTACAAAAAAATATTACACTCTCACCTGATATAGAAGATGATATTCAGTTCTTAAAAAATGCTCTACCTTATCAATTAGAACAAATCAAAGAGAAAATGAACAAAACTTTTGACTACCGTAGGTCCATCTTAAAGGATAAAAATATTTTGCAAGAATTTCCAAGATTTATGGATACACCCGGTATATAGGTAATATACATTAAAACATAATGCCATTTAATTAAAAATTATGAAAATTACTTAACATATGGTCTAGGTGGTAATAAAAGTTTTAACTATTTTAATATTTTTCTGATACTGCCAAATGTCTTCATAATTATTAGATAATTAATACTGTATATATGTCTCCGTATATATGAGTGGATGTAAAGATTCTTATTAATTTATAAAAATATGAATTTAATTTATTGTTTTAGATCAATGATGATTTTAACCGCCTTTTTTCGCCTCCTAAATCGTTGGAAGAATTTGTAAAAAAATTTGGCGATAAAATTTTGACGATTTACAAAAATACAGTTGACAGAGTTGACAAAAACATCACAGGAGGAAGTGAAAAGGATAATGTTTTGGAGAATATCTGGAGTCGAGAATGTAGGGTGTTTCTAGCAATTCTGTTGATGCTTCCACCTACTGCAAAAGGTCGGAAGAAAATTCACAGGGTTCCCATTAATGAACTTCCAACGCGATTAATAATATTTTGTAAGGTAAACCACCTACTTTAATAACAATAGAGTACTTAGGTGTAATTCCATCTTTTTAAACAAATAATGTTTTTGCAGAAAGGTAAACCTATAGAAGAGGTACTTATAGAACGTTCCACGAGGCAGCCCTTCCTCATTGCGTGTGGACCAAATAAGTCGGCCATAGATTATTATTGTATTTTATTGGACGGAAATATATTGCACAACCAAACATTACTTCTACAATAATGCCTTTGACAAATTATTCAAGGTACATTTTGTATTTGATGTAGAATACGATGATTCACTTTCAGCATTTTGGAAATTTCTGCAGTACTCTGTTTATGAAATGACACCTAAGATAACGGAATTAGTTGCTCGAATCTTCAATACATAATTTATACACAATATTTATTATACATTAGAATATTCGTTAGATTTAGTTATATATACGTGTCTTTTTTCCAAAAATGATTATTGTAAAATGTTTTAAATGTAAAGCCGTACTTAAAAATACTAATTCGTTTATTAAACACTTAAGAATAATTCATAACATTTATGAAGGTAATTGTCATATTGTCCCTTGTGGAATCACTAGCTGTCCTTCTCAATTTTTAACCATAAGTGATTTAAGAAAACATATGCTGAAATGTATTACTAAACACTTGAACCGCCATGTTAGTAGTAGTCCTGAAAAAAATCTTCAAACTATTCCTGTTTGTGAAAATATTCAACAATCTAATTCTGATGACGTTAAAGAGCCTTCTAATTCTATTAAAATTGATATTGTTGAATCCTTAGTTTTTAACTTTGCTAATAAATTACAAGCACTATCACTTCCACAAAGTACAATTCAAAATATTTTCAGTTGTACCAATGAATTAGTTGAAGTTATTTGCGATTCTTCAACTGTATTGCTTAATGAAAAGGGCCTTGGTTACCAATGTGAAGTAGTTACTAAACATTTTCAAAATATTAAAAATAATATGTCCAAGTTTAAGTCAATTTATAAAAAAAATAAAGAAATTAATACAGATAATGTAATTCCTCGTGAAATTTTAATTAGAACTCGTCGTGATAATAAATTTGATAAAATTTCTCAATCACACATAGAGGTAATTACTCCAATAACTTTTATGTATATTCCTATTTTAGAAACTATAAAGTATTTATCCAGGAATCAGTCATTTTATAAATATTTAATAAACTCAAGAGAAAAGGTAAATTCTCCTGAATTATTACATGATATTGATGATGGTTTATGGTTAAAAAATAATTTATTGTACAAAAAACAAAAACAGTTTGTAAAAATCCATTTATATTGTGATGAATTTGAAGTTACTAGTCCCTTAGGTTCTAAGACAAGAATCCATAAAATAGGTGGAATTTATTTCATCATTAGAAATTTACCCCCACAGTTAAATTGCCATTTACGTAACATTCACGTTGCAACTTTATTTTTCGCTAATGATTTGAAAACTATAAGTTTCAATAAAATCCTTAAACCAATTGTGAGAGATCTTCAATTATTTGAAACCGCTGGAATTGATATCAATGGAACTAAATTTTTTAAATGGGTTAATTTCGGATTTAGTTATAAAAGCGAATATTTTATATGTGCTTTTAGTGAAGAGTTATCTATATTTCAGAAGATTATTGATATTATCACAATAGATTTTTATTACTAAACAGTACATAACTAATTATTTTTGTGAAAAAAGACATGCATATAATATAACGGAGACTGATGTATACGATGTTGTCCGATTAATGGAATTAAAGTATAAAGAACCTTTTAATTCTGTCATGGACTTGACTTTAAATTCAAATTTTTATATTGTTCCTAAATATATATTTTTATAGTTTTAGATTCTAACTGAAAGCCATGTTGGCAAATTTTTTTATTTTAACATTTGTTATAAGATTAAAAATTTTGTTCTTTTGTTTTTTATTTTCTGGCAATGTTTTGTTTTTGTTAACATATATGTTTTGTAAAAAATAAATCGTTAAAATGTAATCGGCTTATTTCTTTTATCTTGAATATCTTGTTTTTTATATCATTAGGTGTTATACAAGTTGAAATAGAATTAAGAGATTACCTGATTTAGGATTTAATTATGTAAAAGTACAAAAATAATATCAGTAAAAGTTATTACACTATTTATAATTACCGGCATTTTATAATCATTGAATTATAGTACTATAGTAATGGCAGTCAGTAAGAAAAATAAAAATAATAATGGTATATGATATAGGACTAATATTTAGCGAAATAACTTTTACTGAGATCATTTTTACACACAACACATAATTAAACTGTACATCGCAGGTAATCTCTTAAGACGCGATTTTCACAATATGTACCGGCACCGTCACGTCAATGTATCGTATGTATAGTGAGAATCGCGTCTTAGGAGATTACCTGATGTACAGTTTAATTATGTATTGTGTATAAAAATTATCGGACCTAACTTTGCTCCAACCTGTTTAACACCTAATGAGGTTACCCATTCAACACAATACAGTGTATTAATTTTACACGATTTCGTGTATTTAGTTTTACACCATCCTGAGTCAACTCCTACACGAACAGTTGTGTAATATTTACCAAAAAGAAAGTGGTAAAATTTACCAAAATTCGTGTGGACTTATATAGACCACTTTTCGTGTTAATATTAACACGGAATTTGTTACTGTGCACTTTGTCACAAATTACAAAAAAGACGTTAACACCATTAAATTTTAATTTCTGAAAATAATTTATCCACCGCTCTATATTCGAAAGAGATGGATTTTTCCGTGACATTTTAACAGTATTTAACCGTAAACCTATAATTTGTCGCTCGAAATTCAGTTTAATAAAAACTTAACTAATCAAAAAATGGGTCTTCCTTCAGCGTTTAGGTAGATACTAAAAGGGCCATCGCTATAATTCGGTCTGCTAACTCTTGTTTATAAAATCCCATGAAGGGCGGCAATTTGTAACATAAACAAAAACTTTTAAACTTATCATGTTTGTAAACACATGACTCATAACTCACATTAAAATCCACTTGTTAAAAAAACCATTTCTGCCAAATTGAATAACAAATCATTCTGTTTTTAATGAGAAATAATATTATATTCAATTATATTGAAAACCATCTCTGAGAAACTTATAAAATTCCTAATGTTAATGTTATTAATTGTTATTTAGTATAAATTAATATTATACATCAGAAATAAAAAAAAAATTCTAGTATTAAATCGACAAATATTCTGAAGAAGTGAATACCGTACCTAAAATGACATATTAACATACGGGCCCTCCACATAATCAATAAATATATTAAAGAAAAGTTCCGAAAAGTAACTAACCTGTGGTGATGATGATTATTACTGTTTTTCTTAGATTTTCCGTTATGAACGGAAATATTATCATCTTTAATGAGTTGAGATCTCCACATGTTTACCCTTTTTTTCTGTTCATCAGTAAAAGCATCCATGACTTCAGCTTTCTCACATAACGAATTAAACATCATAAGGGAATCATCTGAAGGTTGTCTTAACATTAACATCTGTGTACAAACTGAAAGAGAAATATAAAAATATAAATCCATCAAGAGATATAGAAATGTATTAAGAAACTTTAATCCATCTGTTTACTAAAATGGAATTAATTTGTTCCATTTACCAAAATAAGAAGTCAATATCATTAAACATTTATGCTAAAAAAATATCAGAAAAAGAAAAAGATTCAAAAAAGAATTAAATATTTTAAAATCTTGTAAGTATTTTGTCAATGAAGCATTTGAAGCAAGAATTAATATGAATTGTTGTTTATAAAAAGTTCTGCAGTACCTAAAACGCAAAATGAGATAATCAGATATCAATTTTTTGAAGTCATATACGAGGTGCGTCATAAAATATAAGTATTGCTCAAGAATAAAGTACCCTTTATTTTTGTGTTCAAAAAAAATTAATCAGAATTGAAAATTCGTTCAGATATGCAATTACATCCATTTGGTATTAAATCAGGTTTTGTAATTTTTCATACATCTGTATCGTGTCTGTAGTAATTTTCTGGCATGCCTCAGATAAAATCTAGGATGCGCTGACAAGAAATGTTTTGACGGTCTTTTGTATCTTCATATGCGGTCGTTCTAACCGCCATAACATTAGTATGCCTCGTTAAGACCTCCATCAAATATTTTAATTTTTTAAATGTCGTTTTTCAAATACCAAAACTAAAATCAGCATAATACAAAAAAAATTTATCCTAATGCCCTCCGCCATTATTGTAAGCAGTGAACTGGTTCGTAGAGAGCAACCGCAAAATTGGGGAGCTCCCTACTACCGATGTATTATTATGCACTTTCTTAAAATATTTCTAATTCGTTTAATGTAAAAGTCCGAATTTTTATTCTTTTATATAAAATACGGAAGACATTTTGTTATTGTATGTTAAGAAATATTTTCATTTGACTTTTCTGTTAAAAAAAAAGAAGAAAAAAATCACGATAAAAAAGCATCATCTCCCAAAATAGACTATTTTTAGAGAAAAATCAATTGAAGACGTCTCATCATTCTAGACCACGACAATGCAAGCCCCCGCACAGCGTAACGAACAATTGATTATTTAAAAGGTGGAATTAATGACCCACCCTCTGTACAGCCCCGATCTAAGTCCAAACGACTTCATAGATTTCCAGAAATCAAAAATCAGTTGCATGGTCAACGTATCTCAAGCCCAAAAGATGCAGTTGGAGCATTTAAAAATTATGTGTAGAGCATGCCATCTTCAGATTGGAAAAAATCTTATGACACGACAAGTACTTTATTCGCGTTATTTGATTTATTTGGGTTAATTACAGTTATTTGATATTATCTGATTTTTTAAATTGCGATTTGCAACAAAATTTGAGTATTCTAGTTATTGTGTGGCATATAAGTCTAAATATCTTAAGGACAATTGGGGTATTCACTGTGACTAACTATAAGCCGGAGATAGGAGTGGTCCGGTTAAAAGAAATGGTGGTAAAAGGACGCCAGGTAAGTTGTGTTGAATACACTAAATGAATATAAAATAATTAGAACATATTTTCTTCGTATAGAAAAAACAAAGCAAATATCGCTACTGAAAAGCTTCATAACGTTCAAAATGAAGGAAATTATTGTAGTTTTTACGTTTAAACTAAACTGTAAATATTAATTGTAAATAAATATTAGACATTAGTATTAGTGCGAATGTCTTATTGACATTTTTTATGTTTAATGTTTCAAATACGAGGGCAACCTGAATGGTTTCCGGAATCGCCAAGAAAAACACGGTATTGGTGTGGTTTTTTATTTTTATTTTTCGATGTAGTCTCCTCGAAGATTAATACACTTTTTCAAACGATGCTCTAATCTCTTCAAGCCGTCGGAAAAGTTGGATGTCTCGAGATCCGCAAAATAGACGCTACGATGCGGGATGAATGAGCCGGTGCATTGTCGTTGTGGAAGAGCACTTTTTGCCGCTGTAAACGAGATCGTTTCTCCCTTAATACTGCATCGAATCCGGTCAATAAATCGCTATAGTATCGCCCCATGATCGTCTTTCCCTTCTCCAGATAGTCGATAAAAAAATTAAAAAAAATGGTTGCTATGACCTTTCCGGCCGATGGAACGATTTTTGCCTTCTTCGAAGCCGATTCGCCCGGAAAATAACATTAATTATTAGTTTCCGGGGTATTTTAATAAGGAAATTGTAAGTTGGTTGAATTTAAAAAAAATAAAAATGTTTCCCACCCTTTACAAAATAATTTCTATTTAAAAAAAATTAACGAATTAATGATTATTTGCAAAGATGATGAATGAACCGTGCGACCATTTTTCCAGGAGGCACTAAAATGTATTTACTAACTTAATTTTACCTTAAAAATTTGTATAGACATAATTCAATGTATACTTAATCGCATAACCCTTTCCTAAATCCAAAAATAATTCATTATTATACAATAAAACATTGCAAACATTGCCAATTTTTCAGACTTACACAGTGTTGTTTCACCTTAAGAACAACCAAAGGTGCGCAATCTATACAATAGCAAAAAAAAGAAGCAAAACTGCAATGTGAAATGACAAAAGCAATTAAAACAAAAGAAAATCTGAATAACATAACGTACACAAACAGAAGAGAGAATTGGTGAAAGAAATCAAAAGAAAATTCACGGAAAATTTTCAAACACCAATAAAAATCAAAACCTATAAAACCATATATTCATACTAAAATAAAAGAGAAACTCCAAAGTCAAAATAAAAACATATACCTAGTCTTCTTAGACTTGAAAAACTATTTGACAAAGTACTTAGAAAAAGGGATAGATAGAAAAGGGATAATCAAAAAATAATAAGAATAATACAAAAGATCAATTTAAACATCTAGGAACATAAAAAGCAATTATAAAAATCTTTTAAAAAACAATAAAGTTATACTATACCATGAACTATACATTTATTAACGTATTAACAAATATAAAAATTAAGAAAAGCCAAAGGAAAACCCTAAAAATAGTTTATATTAACCTTCAACTGCCCGTAATTTTAGAAATAGAGATATTTTAATTCTGGAAAAGCTAGTAATTTGCAGAGCACTAAGAGAGCTTCTGTTATTCTGTTTTATATAGAAACATACCTTATCCATTCTCATTGAAGGGGATGCAGACGCCCCAAGCAAACACCAAGACCAAAAATGATAAGAAAATCAATTAAACAAAAATTCAGGTCACTTCTTAATTGTACTTTTTTTGTATTCATGTAAGCCACTTGTATAATTTTATTTGCAAAAATAAATTGTTTATAAAACATAGTACGCGTGTTATGAAATTTAATTGGCGGTGCGAACACAGAATTACAATAATTCCTGGTCAACTTCAGTTGTTTGGTAGAGGGCCCACGAACAAAGAATCAGTGCAAAAGAAATCCGTAACTATCATCTTCCTGTCAGTAAATTCTTGTCAATTACTAATCACATTGACTTGTCAAAATACAGACGTCAATATTTTTCGCTCCGCAAATTTTTATATATTAGAGCAGAAATTAAAGCGATCTTTATAGAAAACCCTTATTAACGGCAATTTGGAAAAAGTTTGAACCATTACCTTTGTATACCACTGAATTTTGAAGCATCTATTAAATTTCACATTAATACAGTGAAAAGATGTCTTTTACTGGAAATGGACCTGGACCACCATCTGATTTCTTCAAACAGCCACTATTACAACCAATGTTAAATCAACCGCAAGTAGTTCAAGCACCACAAAATCATTATAATCAACCAAATCAAGGGCCATACAATGCTCACTTTAATCCTATATATCCAAACCCAAACACTCAGATTTACTTACCTCAAATGAACCATCAAACTCCTCACCAAACGCATACAATGTACATGACCTACCCAAATGGAAATCCAGGATCGCCACAATCACAAACCAATCAAAATGTACTTCCAATGGATCTGCCTTCCTCGAGTGAAGACGAGCAAGATCCAAAGCATCAAGATGACATTACAAAGAAGCACGACTGGCAAATCATAAGACCCAAACGGAAAAGAGTAAATAGAGAAACTTCGACGGAAATGACGGAACAAATACAAACTAACAACAGATTCGAGTTACTCAAGAATTTATCCAACAATGAAAGTGGATCAACAGAACAACCTATAACAAAACCAACTAATAACATCCCGAGAGAACCTAAACCTCCACCTATACATATCTACGGTGTAAACAACTATAAAGCGATGATAGGCAACCTCTCCTCAGTCGTCGAGGAAGAAACCTACCACACTAAAGCTCTTCCAAACAACACAATAAAAATCATCTCACTAACCTCCGAAACCTACAGAAAAATAATCCATCACGTAAGAGAAGAACAGATCGTACACCACACGTATCAGATGAAACAGGAAAGAGCATACAGGATAGTAATTCGTGGACTACATCATTCAGTGCCAATAACAGACATAACAGAAGAACTAACCAACAAGGGACACAAGGTTAGAAACATCGTAAACATCAAACACAGAATCAGCAAAAAACCATTGCCACATTGAAGCGCCCAGTCGCAAAAATACAATCACACAATGCACAAGGTGCCAAGATTATGGTCACTCAAAAGCATACTGCGCCAAGCCGTTTAACTGCGTGAAATGCAGTGGACCACATGACACTACAACATGTAAGAAAACCAAGGATACCCCAGCTAAATGCGTCTTATGCAGTGGAAATCACCCAGCCAACTACAAAGGATGCACTGTCTACCAAGAATTAATAAATACCAAAAACAAAGACAACCCAAGGAGAAAAACCAACTCCGGAATAGTTAACCACAATCCCCAATCACCCACAAATTATGTAAGTCCTAACACAAGTTATGCGC
Source organism: Hermaeophaga mercurialis (assembly GCA_951812935.1). Taxonomy (NCBI): domain Eukaryota; kingdom Metazoa; phylum Arthropoda; class Insecta; order Coleoptera; family Chrysomelidae; genus Hermaeophaga; species Hermaeophaga mercurialis. Next base: position 46,084,485 of record OX638362.1, read on the forward strand.
AAATAACCTCTGGAAGATCACAGATTCAGCCATCTAACGGAAACAATCCAGATATAACAGAAAAGTTAACCACTTTTCTCAATGAATTTAAGAATATGTTTAGCCAGCTGATCAACCAGAATAGCATGATACTAACCATGCTGACCCCAGTCATAAATAAAAAGGCTCAGTGATGGCGAACTCAGTAAGAATTGCAGCATGGAACTCCAACGATTTGAATAACCATACACAAGAAATTACAGTGTTTTTAAAAATAAATAAAATTGATATATTGTTCATTTCTGAAAGCCATGCAACAGAACAGCCATGCAACAGAACAAACCGTAATCAAAATACCACACTATACAATTTATTATGCTAACCATCCGGACGGTACAGCCCACACAGGACCAGCAATAATTATAAAATCCACCCTAAAGCACTATGTACTAGAACCATACGTCACAAACAAAATTCAAAGCGCCGTTATAAAATTAACAACGATGACAAGACCTATTGTTGTTGACGCTATATACAGTCCACCAAGACATGTAATAATACCAGAGGAGTTCGAAGACTTTCTACTTCAACTTGGTCCTCACTTCATAGCGGCAGGAGACTGGAACGCTAAACATACCATATGGGGATCCAGGTTAATCACTCCCAAAGGTAGGAATCTGCTAAGCACCATGCAGCAAAACAACCTCAACCATCTATCAACGGGCTAGCCGACTTACTGGCCCACTGATCTGAATAAAATCCCCGATTTACTGGACTTTGCAGTAATGAGAGGAATATCTAAGATATATAGTACTATAGAATCTAGAACTGACTTGAGTTCTGACCACAGTCCTATCATAATAACAATTATCACCAGTCCAATTAGGAAAAATGCACCACCAAGACTAAGTAATAATCATACTAACTGGACAGAATTTCAGAATTATATCAATGAAAATATCACATTGAACTTAAGACTAAAAGAAAATCACGAACTCGAAAATGCAGTGGAGTACTTAACCAATATTATTCAGAAAGCTGCATGGTTATCAACGCCGGAAAGAAAAACGACAACCCAGGAAGTCCATAATATACCATTACATATTAAAGAATTAGTCTACGAAAAACGAGTAGCAAGACGTAGGTGGCAAAATACTAGGAATCCATTAGACAAAACGCAACTAAACAGGCTAAACTCAGCCATAAGAGAAGCTAAGAACGAATCATTTTCATGGTATATTAGCAACTTAAATACTGATGACCATTCCCTGTGGAGGGCAACCAAGAGATTTAAACGACCAACACTGGCTATACCACCAATCAGGAAACAAAACAGGAGCTGGGCGCGCTCAAATGCAGAAAAATCAGACCAATTTGCAGAGCACCTTGCAGAAACATTTACACCGCATTTAATGAATGGCAACGAAGACGAAATAGAGGCATATCTAAATGCTCCTTGTCAATTGTCACCGCCAATAACCTTCTCACCAACCGAAGTACGAGGAGTTATAAATCAACTTAATCCTCACAAAGCTCCAGGTTATGACCTAATAGACGCTACAATATTAAACAAACTCCCACGTAAAGCCATGGTATTACTTACAACAATTTATAATACTATGCTTCGTCTCTGTCACTTCCCTTTGCAATGGAAGTACGCGCAGATAATAATGATTGCTAAACCTGGAAAACCTCCCACGGAAGTTAGCTCATACCGGCCTATAAGTCTCTTGCCCATAATGTCAAAAATATTTGAAAGACTATTACTCAGAAGACTAGAAGAATCAGTTCACCTTGATGAAATAATCCCTATACACCAATTTGGATTCAGGGAAAACCACTCTACAATCCAACAGTGTCACAGGATTGTCAACAAAATCAAAGAAAGCATTGAAGGAAAGAAAATGTGTACTTCAGCCTTCCTTGACGTACAACAAGCATTCGACAAAGTGTGGCACAAAGGATTATTAAACAAACTAAAAAAGCACCTGCCTGACCAACTGTATCTTATTATAAAATCATATCTCAGTGAACGCTACTTTCAAGTCAAAATCGACGACGAACTCTCTTCTTACCAACCTATAAGAGCAGGGGTCCCCCAAGGTAGTGTCCTAGGGCCTATCCTCTACCTAATATACACAGCCGACGTACCCCTAACAAATGACACAACAATTGCAACATTTGCCGACGATATAGCAATACTGTCATCAGATTTCGACCAAGCAAGAGCTACCGAGAAACTACAAAACCACCTTAATCTACTTCAAAACTGGCTAGAAAAATGGAAAATTAAAGTAAATTCAATCAAGTCTGCCCACATAACATTTACAACACGACGAGACGTTTGTCCACCAGTGCATATAAATAACACGATTTTACCGACCAAAACTGAAGTGAAGTACCTTGGTCTCCACCTGGATCAGAAACTAACATGGAGGACATATATACAAACCAAAAGACGCCAATTGGACCTAAAATCAAAAAATATGAGCTGGTTGATAAACAAAAGATCTCAACTATCCATGGAAAACAAAATAATCATATACAAGGCCATATTGAAACCTATCTGGACATACGGGATAGAACTATGGGGATGCAGTAAACCAAGTAATATAAAAATACTCCAAGCATACCAATAAAAAATACTGAGGACGGTAACTGCTGCTCCATGGTACGTCTCAAATCAGACACTACACAATGACTTGAACATCCCATATGTAACAGAAGTGATTAGGTCCAATGCCAACAAATACAGAAACCGGGCCACTGAAAATAGTAAGCAGCTTATTAATGAACTCTTCAATGAACCTGTTGAAAGAAGACTAAGAAGATTATGGCCAGTAGATCTCGATAGATAAAAATCCAGAGATCCATCGCTGGATGGAACCTGCCCTAGTCACCTTTCCATATCAGATTTACTAATTACTCTGTATTTGTTATGAGTAGATTGTAAAATGCAATAAAGAAATACTAATCACGACACTTCTAGCCTCTGTGCTTCGCTTA
>OX638362.1:46712547-46929957 GCA_951812935.1 Hermaeophaga mercurialis
ACGACAAACTGTTCGAAAAATCTAGAATTATTTTGTATAATTTCTGTGGGTAAATATTTATTATTTAGAAAATATAGCGTAAGTTTTTAAAATCATAAACTAATATATATTCAATTTTGACTTCAAATAAAGAAACACGACGCAGATATGATAAAATATTTCTGATTGTAAAACCCACATCCTGTATACAATAGCTGTATTCGAAATTAGTTAGCTTGAAAACATTTGATTAAGTAACAAGTTAATTTCTAACCCCATAGTTTTTGAAAATATTTTGCTAAATGTTTAAATGTAAATGTGATTTCACCAGTTGTACCAGACCGGAGAAAAGATTTAATTCTTTAGTGTCAGTTCGGATCCACTGTCCATCAGGTAAGTGCTTAAATTTTATTCCTCGATTTTTCAAATTTAGGTCTATTTAATAATTTAGGATATAGATGAACCCTTCTTTTCGAAGAAGCTAATGTAAATAATCTAACTGAAGATGAAATAATTCAGCTTTTAAGGGCTTCCAAATATTTTTAAAAGACCAGAAAGTTTTTAATAAAAATTTATTTGATAACTCATATATTCATTTCGATTTTAACTTTGCTGAATTAGGCTGTTAGCGCTTCTCACAAAATACTGTAATTACTGCTCTTTTAATTTCTCTTGAGGTGAAGTTTATACAGCTGTATTTTCCATCAACGTTTCCCTGATTTTATTTCAATTTACACAACTCATACATTCATTTTTCAGATACAGAAGAAGAAGAAAGCTGACTAACCTGATTTAAAGCGAGTTGATAGCCCCTCTATTAAGGAAGATAATGTAGCTGAGGCTTGAATTATTCAATTTAAGGATAGCCAAATGGATAAAAAAGATCGGTAAGTTTTAATAAAAAATTTATTTAGTGTTTTATAAATATATAACTCATTTTTTAAATTTTTTAAAACCGTAAGGCAACGAACTATGATCCGGAAGAAATTTTCTTTTTGTTGACCGGGGCTGATATCTTTTCTCTGATGTTACGGTTATCACCTCATGATCCTTAGTTCTTCTGATCTGCTTCGAAATGATAAAAATAGGCTCACTTTTTGTCAAGACCATCTCCCTGATTTTTCCAAAATTCAGCAGCTGGGAAGCACTATAGTTCAGTGAAATTCCTTTCACTTTACAGACAACATATTCACCACCATTACAGCTGTATTTATAGGCATAATTTTTAGGGCCTCCAGAGACGAATTCTGTAATAAACCCTCCATTTAATTCGTCTGTTAAATCCCCAATACATTCTCCTGTGGGCAAGTCAGGAAGGCCTACTTGCGAAGAATACACGACCGAATCGGTATCGTAATATAAGGCTCTCTCGCCCACCTGATCCAGGTAACTATATAATTTTAATCTAGCTAAAGCTGTAACATAGGCAGCTAATATAACATTTACAGTGGGAGAGATGTCGTAGGCCTCCTCTTTGTATTCCCACGTTACAATTAACGTTTCCTCATTTACCGGTAAAATGGTGTTTACAACTATTGCGGGGTTCGACATCATTGAATAAAATTCAGCAGAATTTCTAATTATAGATGTTTTAGGCATGTTTTGTCTCTGCCCCAGCTTGCCCCAGAAAGAGTTTAACATCAGTTTTGCCAATGATCTTAAACCAGGATTCTCAGTTATTTCAGAAAACTCCAGTAAAATGTCTTCTCTATGTAAAAATTCCTCAATATATCTATCTTTCTCAGCGTCTGTCGCACAATTCTTCGGCCAGCCGCTGGCTTGCTGTTTGATTTTTATAAACTTATTCATCATGCCTGAGAATAAACCCTCCTGCTCCCGGCTGAGTTGTATGGTGTTGTAACTCCATATTTCGTATATTTCCATCATTTTGTACCCTTTCTCAATAGCTTTAACGACTTCTTCAATCACCCATGTACCATTTAAAGCTCTTTGCTCGTCATCGTGATTGCATTCATCGTCTTGGTTCATCCCATCCCCGCATTTACGACAAAGGACAAACATACATTTATCATTCATTCTATAAGGCAGTACAGGGTGATACAGATTTGTAGGAGGTAATATTTTACATTTTATCACACCTGACATTTGGGAAATATCAGCCAATTTGCATTCTTCTTCTCCCACATAAATTTTTTTCGGGTGGCCAATAGGAAATTTACCGAATTTACACACCCACGGATACAGTGAACATACATCAACATATTTAATTTTCTCATTTTCTTTCGCCTTGTAATATTCCACTGTATTCCCCGTTCGGCCCCCGTACAGAGAATCTCTAGGGTTTAGAGGTAAATATTTTATGTAAGAATGGTTTTCTGTGTATTCTTCAATTTCTTTATTTAACATTTTTCGAAAATCGCACTCCCACATTTGTACAACTTTATACCCATTTTTCTCCAAATGTTTATTTTTATTTACAGTTCGTTGGAACCGATTCTCCATACAATCAGAGGGATCGTCTTTTAATGCTTTATCACGGTTATTTGTATAGCATTTCGGACAACCGTGAAAATAACAACCCTCGAATTCAAAGACGTTATGTCCATGTACTCCATCAACTTTAACCCCGGCAACTCTGGCCTCTTGACCTTTGGCCACGTGATGTATATTGATTCCTCTTTGGTATTCTTCCCATATCAACCATTGTAAAGCTATTTTCGAATGATTATCTCTGAATCTGTACCCCCCTTTAGGGATTATTCCGATCGTGTTTGGTTTTAAAAAGTTTCGCCGAAATACCTTGTTGCACGCAGACGCAATTGTGCTTGCCTCTGTGAATGGACACACATTTGACGTATCCAACAGCTGCTGACGAAATTTGAGACAGGCCTGCGTTAGAATCTGTACATCAGAAACACAATACTCCACAATCTCCTTTTGAAAATCAAATATGTAATTTTCAGCAATTTTCTCGTTGTGCCATTTAATTAATTTCTCGCGCGCATCATCTTTTAAGTTGTCAGGGTCGTAGAATTTCAATGCAGGTATACCTCCGACATAGTTCTGATTTTCCAGCCTGTTAAAGAGATGTGGAAAATACCCCTTTTTCAATTCGGAAAACCCAAAAGCTTTCGGTAATGCAGATAATGCCATCGGGAAATAGTTGAGTGAATCCAGAAATTTAACGTTTCCAACGTTCATCATAATTAGCTTTGTGCCGCGCATAATCAGGTCCGGATTCAAATCGGTTTTAGTGAGAATGTAATTTAATACGAATTGATGATCGAAACCGCCACCGTTATGGGCTATAACGACAATCTGTTTAAATTTTTTTCGTATTTCTAGTACTTCGGTCAGAAATTTCGGAATTACATCGCCTGATAGAACTTTTTCTCTGAATCCGCAACTCTGACAAAATAACAATCTTGTCTCGTTTATACACTTGTGGCATACTTTTCTGTATACACACAAATTTGGCTCCTGCTGTATGATCCCATTGACGACTTTTTCTTGTGTTGTCTCCAAGTCATAGAAAACAAACAAAAAATCTTTAATTTGAGGAGATTTTTTGTCAGGTTGCATATAACACAGCTGGCCTTCGGGTTGTTTCGATTTACAAATCTTGCAGTAAAATTCGCCGCAGATATGATTGCGACTAGTGCATATTTTAAAGCAATTCTCACAGCTTTTTATTTGTTTGCAGATCGTATTCAAATGTGCTTCAAAGCACGCATCACCGTAAAAATCTCTTCTGCACTCGATACAGCCTCTTTTTACAACATCTTTATTGCATGCAGGTGATTTTTTGCATGCAAAACACACCTGATCACATCGATGTTCGTTTCTGTTGTTGTAGGGCGTGTGACAGTGTTCACAAAAATATCCGCACATAAATGCAGCGGTTAGAGATGTGATGACATTGTAATGGCCTTCATGGAAAATCAGATTTAAAGCAGGGCCGTCATTTCCTCCTTCAAAAATAACGTCACGACCTTTGGTACCATATCGATAAACGACGATTTTATAATTTTTTAGATGCTGTTGAAAGTGTTGAAGTTCGGGAACCCCGCAGCCCTCTGGCGTAATCATCACCCCGCAGGATTTTGTCAACTCAATAGCTTTGGTGGTCTGAAGTCTACGGCCACACCTAATTTTTGCGTAGTTTGGATCCTTACTTTGGAATGCCATACTGACTACTAGAGCGCGAGGTAAGCATAGGTTATCTTTGTTATTTATCGAAATAATACCTCTATGTTTTTTACACTCCTCGTTAAAAGTGTTATAATTACACCTCAGGCCTTTTCCTACGGGCATTTTTACCGTAGTAACACCCAAACAGAAGGTTTCTGTATTCAGCCCCGTTGAATTTGATTGGTATATGGATGAACTTTTCTTCCACACGTCATCAACTGTCACCTGAGATGCAGGTTTAAAAACCACCCATCCTTGGCCCCTTGAAAAATCTTTGGAACAGAAAGTAAATCCAACATAATCCTCCAAGTCCACGTTTTCTGTCCCCTTTAAAACAATATCCTCTATTGCATTTTTAACCCAGCTTAGGGGCTCCGCCCCGGTAGGAGTGGGTTTAATTTTAAATTCCAAAGTTCGGCCCTGGACCCCAAATTTACGGATTTGTTTTGTAACATCCTTGATAATTTCAAAATTAGCCATTTTCAGAAATATTGGTTATCACTGCGCGATAGCTAATCAGTAACTGATAGGAATGATCACGCACACCTGTACTTACGGCTTTTATACTTTTTAAATTTTGTAGTACCGTGTGCAAAAGGGTCACGTCCCCTAATTATCCATCAGGTGAAATTGCATTTTTCGTAAACTAGACAGACTTTATTCGGGAATATTTTAAAAATTAAAACCAAAATTCATGTTATATCTAAAAAACAATGTATTTCAGACAATTCGGTTGTAGATTATGTAAAATAAAAGAATAATTCTTATCGGCATTTTTTGTAGGGCCGTGTGCAAAAGGGGTCACGTTCCCTAATTATCCAGCAGGTGAAATTGGATTTTTCGTAAACTAGACAGATTTTATTCAGAAATATTTTTAAATCAAATAATCACGATATGTTCACGTGAAAAAAAGAGCTTTTTCGCTATGTTTTTAAAGAAATACTATAAACACCTGTTATAATAATAAACACAAATATAATACTCCTTTAGAGATACTTTTAACAGGCATACCGGATGAAGCCAACCCGATAAAAATTAGATAAGACTGAACGAAAACACGTTTCCAGGTTATCACTTCATTCATGGTTTGATAATTACGATTTTGTATTGTAGATTTTCTAAAATTTATCAAAATTTTCGATTAGCCATAATGGCGGTAGAGAAAACAACGGGGAGTTCATTATTAAAAGGGGTGTGCTAGCCATAAATAATTTCGTATTGTTTTTAAGTTTTCAAAATTCAACATGACTGCGCTCGTGGGGGCGATGTGTGTAACAACGCGTCTGTGGAAAGTCTTATGCAATAATTTTATAAGTTGCACAAATTAGGTATCCATTTACACCTTATTTAATTATATTACAGCACTAATGATAATTTACAGTGTGCCCCTAAAATAGGTTAAGCATTTGACGTTTACGTGACATGCGAGACGTAAACGTGACACGCGTGACGTAAAAACGTCATACGCGTGACGTTTACGCCAAAAACGTCACGTTTTGCGCCACGCGTGTCACGTTTTGACGTTTTTTTGACGCGCGAGACGTTTTTCGATGTCTGCGTCACGTTTTTGACGTTTACGTAATTTTTCTACAGTGTTCCATGTATCGTTCATCATCTATGTTACTTCTAGATCATACTGGTCTTTTTCCGCGATTCAATTGGACCAATAATAACGGCTAGTGGCCTTACGGCAACGTTCATTGCGCTTGGCACAAATACCGACCGTTAAATAAATCATATAATAATCAATAGTGAATTCATAGTGTCCCTGAATTGAATTAGACATCTCCTGAAAACCATTTAAATAAATCATATTTTTTTCATACTTTGATATTATACCGATATGTCTACATTGTATAAATAATAAAATACGGTTCCATGGATTGTCTCGATACCAAAATCATAGCGCCCCAGAATTGATAACGCTCTCTATCTCTCTCTCATGAACAAGGAAAACTATAGTAATTTGTTCCTCTATAGACGGCTGAAAAATTTTCCAACCGTTATCTTTGAAACGAATCAGTTCGACTACGATACACCCAAGCGATGGCCGCCGCCATGAATATTTTAAATTTCAACCCGTTATCTGACGGAGATGCGGCAACGTGGCAGCATGGACTACTTTTAAATCATACTTTGATAATATTCCTATATGGCAACATTGTATAAAAAATACGGCAACATGAATTATTTCAATACCAAATTCATAGCGCCCTGAATTGATAATGCTCTCGCTCATAAACAAGGAAAACTATAATAATTTGTTCGACTACGTCACACACGCGCTTTGGCAGGCCCCGCTTGTGTGCAGCGTCACCACGTTTCCCCCAGCCAATATGGCATCATTGTATAAATAATAATAAAAAAGGCAACATGGCCTTTGCTGACGACTATTATATCCGACCGATATCTTCGATTCGAATCAGTCCGACTACGTCACACGCAGGCGATGGCCGGCCACCGCTTGTGTGCGTCGCACCATGAATTGCGCCATCTTGGATCACCGGGCCGGCATTCGTACGTCACCGCCGTGAATCGTCCCTACTCGGAACGCACCTCGACTTGGGCTGTACGCCACACCGAGAATCGCGCCATCACCTTGCCTCGGGACCATGAATCGTGCCGTCACCTCGACTCGATACGTACGCCACACCGTGAATCGCGCCATCTTGGATCACCTCCGCTCGGGCCTGCATTCGTGCGTCGCCGCCGTGAATCGCGCGCCGACTCGACTATAGTAATTTCTTCTTCTTCTCTATAGGTGACTGAACGAGCTGCTCCATTCTTCTTCTTCTAGCTGAACTAACAAGACCGCACTAAAAACGGCCGCCGCCGACGCTCTCCGATGCCGTCATCTGACAGTTTCGGGAATCCTTCTTCTTCTTTTTGGCTGAACTGCCAACAAGTTCAAGGTCTTGCTGAAGTGCCACCACGTTCAGGCCGTTCTTCTCCCCATCTACATGCTGCCGCCGGAGGAGTGGGGGTAGGTCGCGTGCGGGGGCGTGTCCGTCCATAAGGATCGACAGAAAAAGTTCCCACACTCAACCGTCCCCCCTTACTACTTATATCTTGTACTAAATATTACAATTATTCAATAATAAACTTTATTCAAATAAAAAAATATTAACAAATAACAGTCACAGAGAGGTATAGAAATGGTTTACAAAAATGAGAGGCCTATTTAAGTTCTAGTTAAATACTATGTAAACTATAAAATGTTCCATTTAAATAATTTGCAATAAATCCAGAACGCCTTTAAATATTTTTGTCAAAATTTGTGATTAATATACTCTTTAAGAAAGTAAAATTTTGATGGAAACTAACTTTTAAAATAATTAACTAATGGCGCACTTTCAGGGTTAGTGGCAACTTTTGCCCCCTAATTTTTTCGCCACAAGCATAAAATAATTGATTTATTTTTTTTTAAATTAGTTAAAAATGAACGGTGGTGGAGAGATTTGTTTCAAAATAAACGTCTGCAAGTAAGTACCTAACTAGTTGGAAAAAAAGGTTCAAGCTGTTTGTGGACTTGATTTTGAGACCAGATGCTGTAATTTAATAAAAATAAAAATTTTAATAGCGAAAAAATACAAAAGCTATATAAATTAAATTCAAACACTTGTGTTACATTAATAACAAAATTACAATAGTTGTTTAAACTCTTGGCCGTTTACTTGCAAACAAGTACTACCTTGTTTTCTCATTGAAAAACGAGAATCTTCCACAATTTCGAAGATGGTTTCGTACACTAAGGACTTTATGTACCCCAGATAAAAATGTAGATAGGAATTAAGTCGGGTGACCTTGGAAGGCAAAATTGGGGTTGACTCCGAACAATCCATTTGTCTCTTTTGAAATGTTCAGATGCTTCATAGTGTTGAAACTATATGTAATATTTAATGGTATATTTTCCAACAATTCATCTCAATACTTCTTCCAGAAACCACGTTTAAATAGCTCTATTTAATTTATTTGGAAAAAGTACAAACTTACCATACAGTACTATGCTCCATTCTTAAAGTACGGTCTAGAGTTCGAACGCTTAAAAATAGCGTTTGAGAAATATTTAATATTGCCTCTTCCAGACGCACAGTCCTTGTTGGTCGTTGTTTTCCAGCATTATTTCTTTTAATTAATAAATTTTCTGTTCCTTTCAGTCTTTTTTCAATACTTATAAATGTAGAATCATATAGAATTCGAGGATTGTGGAAATCTTTGTTGATATAATCTAGCTGCCATAAATATTTTTTTAATTAAAAACAAATAAACAATTTCAGCATACATTTTCAGGGATTGTGTGGATAGGTATAATGGAGATTCTTTAATTGGACTTTACCTTTTTCCAAATAAATTAAGTGGTACTATTTAGTCCAATACCGAGTTATTTTCAAAGTCACGGTTTTGAATGTAAAAAACGATGTACAACGTGCTTGCACATGAAAGGCCAACAGTCTGAACAACTATTGTAATTTTGTTATTATTGTAATACATTTATTTCATTTTGATAGCTTTTGCACTCTCTCGCTATTGTGCTTTTTATTTTTGTTAAATTGCAACAACTGGTCACAAAATTAAGACCATAAATAGCTTGTATCTCTTTTTCAACATTTTAGATACGCTTAATCACTATTTGAAATCGATTTAATAATATGGATTAAAGCAAATATTTATTTTGCAAAACGCCGACACACAAGTTACAGTACAAATTATAATTTGTAAATTATGTAACTACTTGCACACTTTTGTTTAGAAGCAAATCTATCCAGTACAGTTTACTTTAACACCAAAAAAGTTTAAGATATTTTTTAGCTAAAAATGGACAGAGAATTAAAAAAAATTAAAACAACAATTTTCTGTCAGTGGCGTAAAAAATAGGCGGGCAAAAGTTGCCACTAACCCTGATAACGCGCCACTCGTTAAATTTTTCAAAAGTTGATGTATATCCAAATTTAAAGAGTATATATAATTTTTAATTTTGATCAGATGGGATTTCAAATTTTTGATCACTCTGTATGTAAATGTATGTATGTATGTATGTATGTAAACGTAAGCGGTTTTTATTGATTTTCAACGTTTTGGATGCTACATACATCTAAATTCAAAAAAATGTGATTTTCAGGTAGCTGTAGATCCTTTATTAAACATAATAGACATCAAGTATGACACATCGTTGAAATTAGCTCGGCAAGAAGTTTATAAAAATGTAAAAATATTTAAAAAGCAACATATTTGTTTGTCACTGCGTTCCTGAATACACTGAATATTTGGGACTAATTTTAAAATGTGAATCTCAAGACTGCTTACACTTTTTGTAAAAACTTTTTTTCGTAACTTCAATAATAACAGATATATCGTACTTCGACGCACTAAAGCCGCGCGCTGTATATCATAATCAAAATTTATAGAATGATCTATAAAAAAATCAAAATACAGTAAAAAAATCGTTATATTGCATGAGAACATATAAAAACTGTCTAGTAAAATATATTTTTTACGTTCTAAATATGCAATTTTTTTGCTCCTAAAAAGCTGGGTTAGACCGAACTGTTCATTATTCTTAGAGTGCCAGGAAAATTTTGATACAAGTTTTTTATCAGCATCCACAATATAAAAACGTACTCAACGTTGAAAAGATTATGTATATCTTTTGAAACTTTCCACTTCTGCTAATAGCTTGCTTAATAATTTTTTATCCGTGAAAAAACTAAACGAAAATATTTTCCGGCTATCATTAAGCGATAAATGATATCTAAAAAGAAGCAGTTAATGTTAGTGCAGTTTATTTTATCCATGAAATTGAAACAAATTATTTGAAATTTTACAAAAATCGATGTCTTAAAAAAACATAAAATGGTTCTTATTGCAATGCAATACCGTCTCAACTTTTAATAACTCCGTATAATTCATTTATTTGATATTTTTTTGTTTTTTTTTTTAGTCACAATCAACAGTAATTTGAGAAAATTTAGAATTGAAAGAAAAATCATGAAGATAAAAATGAGTTGAATTATAACTTGGTACACAAAATATAAATTGGGAAAAATCTGGCAGATTAAATTTCTAAAATTCAAAATGATATAAAATAAGAAAAAAATGAAGTTGGTGCTTTTTCGTCAAATACAGCCTAAAGTTAATTTCGGATTTACCGTTTGAAGAGTTTCGTTCCCTGCTCAAAATGTTTCTTTTCATTAAAAAGTGTACATTGAATTCAAAATAAATATAAATATGCTTGTTGAAATACATTTTTTAAATTAAGAATTGTAAGAAACAAACATTTTGGTTATTAAAAAAATCGGCTATTCATTTCTAATACCTTTAAGTTAGCAAGAACTTATTATGGTTCTATTTTCCTTGTAAGATTATACATATTGTAATGAAATTTTCATATCAACGCGTATATGTTAAAATTTTATAAGCACTAAAATATTTCGGCAAGAAAGTTCATCTTATAAAAATGATAAAATATTGTAAATTAGATTAATATAATCAAATTATAAATATAACTTTTTGCTAAAAAATAACAATAAATCTACTTCTGAGATCGCAGCGCACACGTAAACATACGTACACTATAAATCCTCCTGCAAAGTATAAAATGGTGAAACTTCATAATTCAAATTAGAAATTAATGAATCATTTATTATATAATTATATGAGATAATTTTGTAAGTATTTATAAAAAATATGTTGCTAACTTATGATATGTAAATTAGAGAATGCTTTATCATATTGTATTAAAAATTAGGATAGAATGAAATTAGATAGAGAATTTATAATACTCGTAAATGTTATGTCATTTAGATATTTATTTCAAAAATATGAAATAAAGAATGGAAGAAAAAGTACTAATTTAAAAAAAAAACATGGGTCTGATTATTAATAAAGATTATTGTAAATTGGAATTGGAATTGGAAATAGTACGTAAAAGTTTTAATTGTAGATGTACAAGTAGGAAGTTTGTATAATCAATCAGTTAGAAATTGTTTAAAAAAAATATTAGATTTAACGGATTAATTCATGAATAAAAATGTTTATATGTTAATTGAATAGGTCTCTATTTTATGTTACTCAATATAAATGAAAAAATAATAATAAACAATTTAAAGTGATTTATTATTAATAGCAACAACATATAATAATTCTTGCATTCTTTTATTAGGAAAAATATTGAATTTACTGGTTTATGAAAATTATATAAATGAAAAATTATTAGAATTCACTGTTCAGTATTAATCCATTAATTATTTATTTAATTAAATAAAAACAATCTGGTGTTAATAGGATATTCCCGCGAAGGCAACTAATACCTAAATTGCAAAAGAGCCAAATCAACGGGAACATGGGGTAGTTACAATGTCACAAGTCTCATTGTTTTCCGCAAATCATTTATAATTCATGATCAATTTGAAGTCGAAGCCTATAGGGCCCTCGATGAAACAGAGGGTACTATGTAAATATTCCTTTTACAGAAAAAAAAAATGCGAGAATATACATTTCGCTCGACACTTAGGTTTCCATTGAGACAAAGCCGGACATTGGGATCATTTATCAACAAATAACAAGACAATTTAGACTAAAGACATACTTTTTTCGACTGCAGTGCAAAAGTAGTAGTGAGTGATAAGTACAGCGGAGCTTGTGGAGAAGTTAAATTGGTTACCCCAAAGGACGAAAATGTAAAGGAAGTCAATATTAAAGCATTTTGTAAAATAGTAGGACATCAACATCTGAAAATAAAATGGAAGCAATATAGTAATAGAAGAAACCGCGTAACACAATATTTCAATTGCCAAAAGTTTGGACATTCACAGATAAATTACATTGAACATAGAGAACAACAACTTGAACATATTTGCCCAAGAAGAAGCGACAACAATAGACAGAAATAGAAGACCAAGCACGATAGACCTATTTGTGACAAAAAATACAAACATGCAAAACATAAGAACACTGCCAGACTTAATTTCGGACCATCTCCCAATAGACCAGAGTCGATAATTTTTGAAACGAAATAAAATAATAGTAGGATCAACCCATTGGAAAAGGAAGAGAATATAACAAAAATGAAAGGAAAAATAATTTACGGGCGGTCTGAGGTCGGGAAGTGGAAGGTGGTGAGTTTTTAAGGATAGAAAACTGTTTATCTCGATTTCCGGCAAAACTACAAGTCTTATGGAAAAAAGTTAAATGGCAAAGTATACTTTTTTCACATAACCACAAAATTTATGTGAAAAATTCAAATAACCAAGTTTTTGGTTTTTTTATTTTTATCTATCATATTTTCAGATAAACCATCCGTTGTGACTTTCAATAAACACCAACAATAATAGTTTATTGAAACCTAAAAGTTGTTATTGTTGCAGTCATATCCATCTTAATGTATTATTTTAACTTGAGCGGGTATAATGTAAATCTAGCTATAATTCAGAAATTATGACCTTTTACATGAAAAATATTCAGTTTATTTTAAGGACTTCGATAAGAAAAAATATACAGGGTGATCCGTTTGAAACAACAAAGTTCATTATATTTCCAGAAAAACGGAAGATCTGACAACTATGTAAATACTATCATAAGATCGGCCGTATTAAAAAACCCTCAAAAACAAAATGTATAAAAATCGCCGTTTCCGAGATAATTAAGGCGTTCAAAAACTCGCTCTGTATAAATATAAGAGACAGTTTTTTTTAATTAGCAAGTACAAGAGGGTACACCAGTATTGTTTAAGAAGAAACTTGTAGATGCGGGGGCAATTATTACACTGGAATACAATCTAATTTTACTGAACTTATTCCTAATATTGTTAACTTTGATATAAATTCGACATCAAGTGCTTTGACTGAAAGTTTAACTTTAAAAAACCAAAATAAGTCAGGATGCTACCATCCCAATAACTGGTCTTAATTTTTATGCTACAATTATTAAATGTACTTTTAATTTAATGTTTAAATAACAGAAACTGCTTACTAATAAAAAAGAAAAACATCAAAAAAATAGTTAAAAAATATCAGGTTTATTGAGGTTTCAAGAAAAATATTTGAATCTATTCCCAGAATATTTTTGAATTTTGTATTCCTAAGCTTCAATTTTATTTGTTTTGTACTACTTTATTTTATAAAAGATCACTTATAAGAATTTCGCCACCTGTAAATTAATTCTTAATATTTATATCTATGTACAATACAGAGCCACTTTGGAACTCAGAACGGGAATTAAGGAGATTAACGAACCCGAAACACCTGTGTGGTTCTCCAAGGGCTTTTTTTAGACAGGCGTCAATTGCTTAAGTTTATATATCGCAACAGTTTAATCCCTTGTTACCCATACGTATATCATGATGAAAGTAAAAAATTTTTTTTCGTCTAACATACTGAAAGTTCAAATGTTAAATGCAAATGTGATTATTAATTGAGATATTTTTTTATATATCTTATTTATTCATTTTTTTTATTATTCTTAAATGTTTCTCCTACTCTTTCTAATGAATTGTCTATAGTCCTGTTGATTTGATTTTTTTTAGTTTTTATTATTGTACAAAAACAATAGAATTTTTGTTACTCATAAAATTCATGAAATTTTAATTAAAACTTTTAGATAAAGCTAAACAGGATCAGTTAAGTTCTGTCAGTCTCTTGCAAAGAAAACTTTAAATATACATATATCAAAAGTTTATTTTATTTAGGGATGATAATTAAAATTCAGTGCAATGTCAAGAAATTGTTCCCGAAAGAATCGCTTGTTTCAGATAGAAAAGTTTCACAGCAATTATTTAAAAAGTTCAGACTGAAGGTAGTTTTAAACTTGGAAATTTGTAAATAGTTATTACCAAAGTAAAAGATTATAAGTTAGTGATGTCGAGAATAGAATTGTAATAGCATAATTTTATCCTCTTTAATATTTGAACCCAAACTTTCAAACTTAATGGAGAGAAAATTAATACTGAGGATATCTATAAAACGGTATTGAAAGGGTGACCACTCAACACACGGGTAGGGTAAAAGGAGTTA
This sequence comes from Hermaeophaga mercurialis, assembly GCA_951812935.1. NCBI lineage: Eukaryota > Metazoa > Arthropoda > Insecta > Coleoptera > Chrysomelidae > Hermaeophaga > Hermaeophaga mercurialis. The sequence goes on from OX638362.1 coordinate 46,726,686, forward strand.
AATAATTAAAATACGGTTTATAATTACGATTCATAAAGAAAGAAACCATATAAAATTTTTTTTTCACACGTTAATAAACTGACATTTTTTTGACTATGTGGACGTGAGTAATGTTGTCGAATAAAACAAGAAAGTTGTCTGTAATTTCTGCTTGTTATAAAGTATTGCTTTTACTCCTAATAAAATAATAAACTATTACGAAATATAATTTTGATTTATTGGAAACATTACATGAAACATCTTATTTTATAAAAAAAATTAATAATTTTCATTAGACTATTATCTAGGAAACTAAAGGAAAACAAGTACTCAGTAATTTGGTATGCAACTATAGAAGGTGAAGGGTCTGTATTCTGAATAGCTATGTCAACAAGATTTATTTAACTCTTGTCTTGTTATTGTTGTTTCTGTAGCTCCTTGGTCATAAACTTTGACCCAAAGTGGAACGTTAGACGCTTATAAATCTCCTTAAAATGGTGATTCTTTAACATACAGATGCTAAAATAAGCTCATATCGTGGTATTTTAACAACAATTTAAGATAAGTCACAAGAATTTCAAAAATATCTTATTTGACTTTTTGATCAATTATTTTTGTACAGCTTTGTTTTTAAATTAATATTATTTTCTTGTATTTTCAGATTTTTATTAGGCAGGTATTATTTATATTTTGGCAATATTTATGTAACCAAATTTAAATAAAACGTGCAAAAAATGTTGAAATATATAAAATTGAATTTTATACGTATTCAGAAGCGATTTTCAGAACAAGTTAAAAATAGAATTTTATTTAATATTTAAACATTATTTCAGTAGGGGTTTAGATATTTCAACAAAGTTTGTTTATCTTGATTAAACCATTATAAATCTAACATAAAATATCGGAAATAATTTAAATTTAATGTAGATACATAATAATAATAATATATTCAATATATTAATTTTATTCGGTATACAATGAGAATAATAATTTAAACAAAATTAATTCAAATATTCAAAATGCTCTGCGTTCACCTCCTGACAATATACCAGCCTATTAACAAATTCTTGAGTCACTCTTTCCAATACTTCTCCACGTATTAGGTCACATTCATTAATAATTGTTTGTTTCAATTCCCGCAAACATGTTGATCGTTTAACGTAAACGTAAATAACCCCAAAGAAAAAATCTAATGAGCTTATATCCGGAAAACGAGCAGGCCACTCTATGAATCCTCTACGTCCAATCCATCAATTTCGAAAATTTGCATCCAGAAAATCCCTAACCCATCTATCATAGTGGGGATGTGCTCCATCTTGTTGAAACCAAACATTTTGTGGTAACTACCCATTCTGTTGAAGTACAGGAATTATTTGGTTATTCAGTAAATCTAAATAAATACTTGTCACCATTCAAGTTTCCGTCTATAAAAATGGGCCTATAAGCCTATTTTTGACGACAATTCTTATCCAAACATTCAACTTCTGTGGATTAAGGGTATCTGCTTCATGAATCCAATGAGGATTCTCATTTTACTAATACCTTGATTTATGGCGGTTAACTGTTCCATTTAAACAAAAAGTTGCCTCATCATTAAAGATGTCCATCAGTCGTTAGCAAAACTCCAGTCGTCGGTCAAAATCATCGTCTGACAATTCTTGAACCAATTGTATCTTATACGGATGATACTTTTCACTTTTCAATATCTTCCCAACAGAACGTCGACTTATACCAAGGTTTAGTGCCAAAATTGTGGAAGAAGTTTGAGGTGATCCCTCTAAATCAATTGCAATGTTTTGTCTAATAGTTTCGTTCGTTGCGGTTCGCGGTCTTCCAGGTTTTGGCAAATTTTTGACCATCCCAGTTGTGTTAAAACGTTGTAATGTTTTAGTAACTGTTGAACTTGATAAAGGTCTTTCTTCAGGATGCAAATCATTAAAAATATGATACACTTCTTCATGAGTTCTAACACGTTCACCATAACCAATCATCATTAATATTTCAATACTATCTTTTTCACTTAAATGAACCATTCTTAATCGTACAATTTATTTCCGTAAATTACAATTTGACAGTTTGGCAAGAGTTACCTACGAGATAGTACTCATTTATTTCTTACTATTAGTACAAACAATATCAATGTATTTATCTAAATGGTATTTTACTCTAATGTATAAAAACTTAAAAGTGGTTTATTAAAGTGCTGTATTCCTCATTTTTACAGATTTTTTACATTAAACCCAGTATGTACGAATCCGAAATAACAAGATCTTTCAAAATCTGTAAATATATATAGGGTGTTCCATTTAAATTAAAAACGTAGAAGGCATTTCCGGTTAAACCGGAAGTATATTATTAACAAAAAAATGTACATCAGCTGCATTTTGCCCCATTGCACTTACTTGCAAAATTTCACAAATATCGTCCGTTTCGTTTTAAAGATATTTACTTGGTTCCATACTTTATCTCAACCCCGTATATGCAAATATATATTTTTTAAATGTAGATTAAGCAATATTGCAAAAAGTACGAAATACAAATAAGACTAATATACATATGTATGTATTGATAATCTTTATTTCGAAACGACTTTTAAAGAACAAAGACGTTAATCCCCTTTTATAGATAGTTAATCAATACCGAGTCCTACTAAATTCAGAAACAATAATACCCAATACTTCAACCAAACAAAACCTAACAATGACTGCATATTTAATATAATGCAATCAACCATTTTATAGGTATGCTGTATGAGTTTCCAGTGGATGGATATCACTGTTAATACATCAAATATTTAAAATATTTTTTGCAATTGCGACGAGAAATTTCTAAAAATTTAGTAATATATCGGATTTTGTTACGCTGGTGTGATTCTGTTTTTTGTTATATTATCATCCTTGCAGTTTTAAGCTAACACGTAATTAGTCCAGTTTTATTCAAAATGTGTTTTAATGAACATCAAAAAAACAGTTGTTATGTCAAATTTTGGAGATTAATATTTTCAAACATTTTTAAATTGAATTATTGTACATTTAAAATTGTTTTTCAATGTTGCACTTATTAGTTTATCAGGCTCATGAAAATTTACCAAATAAACTCCTGTTCAAAATTTACGCACCACTTATATTATAAAGTATTATAAATTATTATAAAGTACTTCGTTCACGTAATTTTTTTCAGTTTGATAAGTTTATTATTTAAAGTTGCTGCTTGAGTGTCGGTTATTCTTTTGTGTGGATTAGTTCGCTAGATCAATATTGAACAATTTCGTTACAAAAAGATGAATCGAGCATGTCATTTAAGCAATGATGAATGTGTAAGAGCTTCAACTTTTCTAGAAGAGGGAAGAAGTATGCGCTATGTGGCCAATTTACTAGGTGTTAATCATTCAACAATTAGTCGAATGGTTAGAAGATTTATGGAAACCCGAACACACCATAGGAAACGTGGCCAGGGCAGGAAAAGGGCTACAAGTCAAATTGAACAGCGCTTTCTGCGACAACAGATATTACGAAACAGAAAGTGTACTAATAGAGAGCTAAGTAATCACTCGAAACTGTTAGAAATGTCATGATTTCTGCCTTAACCGTCAGGAGAAGATTAAAAGAATTCGGATTGGTTTAGTAGAAGGGCTGCTACTGCACCGCTACTTACTGCAGATCACAGATCACGCAGATTAAGATTCGCTAGAGATCATGCACAGAGAACTGTCGATGACTGGAAGAGAGTTTTGTTCACAGATGAAACTGGAGTGAGCCTAAAATCTCCAGATGGTCGTGAATGGACGTGATAGAGTATGGCGCAGACCTGGAGAAAGATTTTATGATTGTACTATCTCTCCAAAGGAACCATTTGGAGATGGTTTAATAGGAGATACCTTCATTTTCATGCAAGATAATGGAAGGCCTCACATTGCAAGGACTGTTTTGGATTACTTAAATGAAATCGACATTTAGTACTTGGAGTGGCCACCGCGCAGCCCAGACTTAAATCCAATAGAGCACCTTTGGGATGTTCTAAAAAGATTAGTTCGGCGTCATGTACCTGTCCCAATGAGCCTGCAAGAGTTTGAGCGTGTTGTTATCTTGGAATGGGAAAACATTCCTTAAGTAACCATCCAAAACTTAACAACAAGCTTACCCCGACAAATGCAAGCGTTTATAAGAGCTCGAGGAGGTACTACACGTTATTGAAGTTCAATTTTTTTTTGTAAATTGGAATTTTTTTTTGTTTGTAAAGTTAAGTAGATTTTTATAATTTTTAAGTTTTTGTACCTGATCGCCAAATTTTGTATAATTCTTCGAACTTTAATTAAAAATAAAGGTTTTCTGGTGCTATATTGTTTAATTATCTTTATTTATATTATACTAACGCTAAATTAAACAAAATTTATAGTGGTGCGTTAATTTTTAACAGGAGTTTATTTCAGGTAATTAAAATACACATCAACCCCGTGCTGCCGAAATGGTAAGGTAAGCGATTGTTTGTCCGAAAATTAAACAGGCACTCAGTTTAACAACTATAAGACAATTGGAAAAATTTTACCGAAAAAATTGGAATTTTCTTAAAAAAATGAGACTTTTCTGGGAAATTTGCAAAAAAATATTTTTTTCTTCTATTAATTGTTTTTTACGAAAAAATAATTCTAATATAATAATAATAATAAAAAGAAACGAGATAAAAATAACTTTAAAAATACAGCTTTCTGATCTTATGATTTTTTCGTATCTCGTTTCGTTCTCGAGAAAAAAATTGAAAACAATAAAAATAATGACCTCTGTGACGACATAGCTGTAAAAATGAATCAATTTACCGATAAAAATAAAAATATAATTCAATAATTAATTATTTTGATATGTAGAAATCATTTCCTATTAACATTAAACTATTTACATATATAGGTTCGTCAAAATGAATAATTATTCACTAATAGCAGTCATTTTTTAAATCGTTTTCGATTTTTTTACTCAACACCATTTAGATTTGTAACGAATAAAGAAAGAAATTTGTAAAAATTTTCTCTGGAATTTAAAACAAAACCGATTTTGTCCAAGCAATTTGTATAAAATAAAAATGACATTTGACAAAAAAAATTTGGTTTATCAGAAAAATTTGTTAAAACGAATATTTTTCTGAGAAATCTATAAAAATCGAACCGAAAAATTTGAAATAAAAAGAAATTTCAAATGAAAAAAATTGATATTTTAAACCGAAAAATGTGAGGTGTTGTCATAAAATTATTTTTTTAAATAAATGGGGAGAAAATTATAAAAAATTTCTCAAAATAATACCACTATGACGTCACAGAGGTCAATTATGTTTATGGTTTTTAATTTTTTATGATACGAAAAAAATTCAAAAGACTAAAAAGTTGTATTTTTAATTGTTTCATCTAAAAACAATAATAAAAGTTGCAAAAAATCTACATGGTGCTATTTTTATATTTAAAAAAAAACGACTTATTTTCGTCCTGCACTAAATGTTACCCACCTATAGAATTTTAGAAATGTTATGTTTTTAAAATTAAACAACTTAAAATACATCTTTTGATGCTCTTGATTTATTTTCGTATCTCGCTTCATTTTTCAGAAAATTGTGTCAGTCATGCTCTAGCTCTCTGAATGTCAAGCTATACTAATAGAATGGAATCTTAAGTGAAGTGGAATATGCAGATGACTTCTAAGTGGTTGTAGGTAGGGATACCAGAAGGGTATTCTGCACAACGGGAACCCCATACTATTAAACATTTCGTTTTGGTGATTGTCCAAAACCACTTAATTTGTAGGACAATATGACTATCAAAATATTTATTAAACAACACTAAAAAAATCAGCTTCTTCAGATTGTTAGTAATAATTTTTTGTGAGCTTTTTCTTAAGACATGTTGAGAGCGACGCTCCTATCAAATCATCCATTTTTTCGAGTTTTTATCAAATCATCTCAATATTTCAACTAAAAAAGAATAACTGTTATAAATAAAATTTGGAGAATCACCAAAACGAAATATTTAACATCTACTCAATGTATTAGTTACCACGATGGAGAGTATTCGTAGAAGAAACGGTTGGGCGTTACGTTTAAAGGAAGCTATTCACAAAAATTCTACCTGTTAGTAATTACTTTTAAAAAGGCACGGTGGATCCTTGACTACTAGTAGTAGTGATTTGTTTAATTTTATTAGAAGTAGACTGTAGTTTTAATTGACAGATGAGAATTGTCAAGTAATATTTTGTTTTCTATAAAACCTTGGTATTGTTATTATTCTGTGTTCTATGGTGATATAAAAAAGAAGGGTTGAGATGAGACTCACTCCACTAAGAGTTCCATTAATGATTTGATTAAGTTTTTTCTGTATATTATATTAATTAAAAGACATTTTCAAGGCCCAAAACACAAAAATATTATTTACAACACTTCAAAACACAAAAAACATTGTGACCGTGAAAGGAAATAGTGTGTTGGCTTACAATTATTATACCGAAAACAATATTCTCAATTTGCAAAAATGAATGCGCAATTTGGGATGCCAAATGAAATGATGATGGTCCAACAAAATGGGATTGCTGTCCAACCTAATCAAATGATATCAATAAATGAAGCAAATCTACAAAATGCTTTACAACAAAATCAGCAAATATTGCAACAAACGCAACAAGAAAAATTGCGATTAGAACAAATGTGTCAGCAAATGCAACAACAAATTGATCTGCTGCAGAAACAGATGGCACAAATGAAAGTCGAACAACAACTTGGAAATTCAAATAGTACAGGAAATGTAGGGAGACAGTCTAGAAAAAATTCGGAAACTCAACACTCTTATTACACAGACGAAGAGGAACTAGAAGCGGAAATTAGTTGGATAGAAAAAAGTTATAAACGAAAGAAGAAGAATACACCGGAGAAACCTATGGGACAAACCCCACCAACTCACAATAACCAACAATCAAAACAGCAGGTGAGTAAAAATCCACCACCAATTATAATAGATAAAAGCGAAAAATATGACCAGATATATAATTTACTGTCTACTCATGGCATTACTGCTTCATCAAAATTATTAGCCTTAAATGAAATTAAACTTAACTTCGTAAATCCAGAAGATTACAAAGAGGTGACCAAAATACTCAACGAAGCAGAAATAAAATGGCACTCTTATGAGAATAAACTCAATCGCCCTATAAGAGTGATTGCAAAAGGATTAAGTCCAACATTTGATAAAAACGTGATATATAACAATCTCAAGAGCAGAAAATATAGAATCTTAGAGGTGGAAAATATCATAAAGAAAAAATACAATGGAAACAGATACAGAAATGTCAAACTACCAGTACATATGTTAATTTTCGACAATAAAGAAGACGTTAACAAAATATATGAAATACATGACATATTGGGAATGAGAGTGACAATTGAGTCTATAAGACGACCCAAACTTATACCTCAGTGCAAAAGATGTCAGGAATATGGACACACTCAAAGATATTGTCACAAGACACCAAGATGCGTAAAATGTCTTGAAGAACACCTCACAAAAGATTGCGCTAAACCAAAAAATACACTACCCACTTGCCTCAACTGCAAAGAGCAACGTCCTGCTAATTATAGTGGATGTGAAGTAGCTAAAACCATGCAGAAGTATAGGGAAGAAGCCACAAAAAAGAAAAAAAATTGTACAGACGAATAACATTAGACAACAATCACAAAGGAATGATGACAAACCATCAACATCACAACAGTACAGACAAGCGACAAGAGCGCAAGGAAATAGAACCCAACATACCTGGAGTAGCATAGTCGAGGGAAATACTGCACCACAAAAGAATAGCAATATCACAAACAGCATAGAAGATATGCTAGAAAATATAATGGCAAGACTTGACAAATAGGAAAACAACCAGGAAGTGTTTAAAAGGGATGTAATGGACAGACTAACTAAACTAGAGACCAGTAACAGAAATGCTGGACCACGGCCCAGAAATGGCTCCTCAAGACGTTAGAATAGTAACTTGGAATGCCAACGGACTTCTGCAGCATAGAGAAGAACTGCAGATGTACCTGGACACACTAAAAATAGACATATGCTTAGTCTCAGAAACGCATTTCACAAATGAAAGCTATCTTAGACTAAAGGGGTATAATACATACTATACAATACACCCATCTAATGCTGTCAGAGGAGGAAGCGCAGTAATAATAAAACAAAACATCAAACAGATTCAAGTCACCTCCGTGACGATACATTGCAAAAGTCAAACTATAAAGGTAGCTGCGATATACTGTCCACCGAGGTATAACCTCAAAAAAGAAAACGATTTAAACTTATTCCAAGAACTTGCAGAAAGATTTATACTAGGAGGGGGATTTCAATGCGAAACACACCTTTTGGGGATCAAGACTAATCACTAAGGAAGAGAGTTACTCAGCGTATCCAATGAGTATAACTGCGATTTCCACTCTACTGGACGACCAACTTATTGGCCAACAGATAAGCAATAAAATTCCTGATTTATTGGACTTCTACATAACTAGAAAAATTGCACAAAATTATGTATAGATAGAAGAAGGTTTGGATCTAGTCACAGATCACAGCGCAGTAGTAATGACTCTGAGTGATAACGTAATAACTAAAGAATGTAATCCCACACTGGCAAACAAGACCACAGACTGGGTGAATTTTAACAAAGAGCTAGATGACAAAATTCAGTTAAATGTGAAGCCGAGAAACTAGTCAACGATATACAACAGACGATCTGGAATAATACGAGACCAGTAAAAAGGAAAATTTCCGGAAATAATTACCCAGTTGAAATAAGAAATCTTATAGCTGAAAAAAGAACACTCAGAAGACAATGGCAGCAAAATAGAACGCCAATAAATAAAAATAGATTAAACAATATCACACAAACCCTAAGAAGAGAAATAAAGAAAATTAAAAATGAAACAATAAATACTTACCTTCACGGGCTTACATATGAGAAAGATACTGACTACTCTCTGTGGAAGGCCACTAAAGGAATAAAAAGGCCAAAAGTACACAACCCGCCTTTAAGAAAAGAAAACGGAACATGGGCTAGGAGCAATCAAGAAAAAGCACTTTTATTTGCAAACCATCTGGAAAATACCTTTCAACCAAATGAAACAGAAGTAGCAGAAATCCTACCTGCAATAAATGAAGTAACCACCAAAGAGATAGAACCAGTAACACCAAAAGAACTCGCAGAAGAAATAAAGACAAACAGCAACCCGAAAAAAGCACCTGGTTATGACCTAATAACAGGGAAAGCAGCTGCCAAGAAAAGCAATAGTTAAACTAGTGTACATATTTAACGCAACCTTTAGACTAAAACACGTACCTACCTGTTGGAAGGTAGCAGAGGTCATCATGATCCCGAAACCTGGGAAACCTGTCAACGAGGTATCATCACATAGACCAATTTCATTACTACCCATTATATCAAAACTTTTTGAAAAAATACTCTTAAAAAGGCTCAAACCCATTATTGAAGTAAAATGCATAATTCCAATACATCAGTTTGGGTTCAGAGAAAAGCACGCAACAATAGATCAAGTACATAGAATTACTGATAGACTAGAAAAAGCACTAGAAGAAAAGAAGATATGTTCAGCAGTGTTCTTGGACGTGGCCCAGGCATTTGATAAAGTCTGGCACCAAGGACTTGAACACAAGCTTAAACAACTTCTCCCAGAACAATACAGCTTGCTGTTAAAGTCATATATTAGTGGAAGAATGTTTCGTATTAGATGCGAAGATCAATACTCAGAATTAAGACCGATAAAGGCTGGTGTACCACAGGGCAGTGTTCTGGGTCCTCTGCTGTATCTCCTATATACCTATGATATACCAGTAATAGAACAAACTACAGTAGCTACATTTGCAGATGACACATGTGTACTGGCAGTTGGAAAAACCGAACAAGAGGCCAATGAAATACGCCAAGTCGCACTAAATCAAGTCCATGCATGGACAAAAAGCTGGCACATTCGACTTAACGAAAATAAATCAGTGCATGTAAATTTTACAAATAAACACACTGGTCAAATGCCAATAACTATAAACAATCATATTATTCCATATGCAAACACGGCTAAGTACCTAGGAATGAACCTAGATACGAAGCTACGATAGAAAGAACATATCAAAAAGAAAAGAGAAGAGCTGAATCTCAAATACAGAAAATTATATTGACTATTAGGTAGATAGTCCGAACTATCAATTAGAAACAAGCTTATGATATACAAACAGGTTCTAAAGCCTGTGTGGACATATTGCATTCAACTTTGGGGGTGTGCCTGCTCAAGCAATATTAACATTATACAAAGATTCCAGAACAAGGTATTAAGGGGCATTATTGTCAACGCTCCTTGGTATGTAAGAAACAGCGACCTACACAGAGACCTTGGAGTGGAAATGGTCGCAGACGAGGTGAAATATTTCGCAAAGAAGCATGAAGAACGGCTTCACAACCACGAGAACGTCGAAGCAATCCAGCTGCTGGACCAACGTGGAATAGTGAGAAGACTCAAAAGGACCAAACCTTTTGAGCTAGTGTAGTGGCTAAAAGCAGAGCACAGTGCGTTTTGTATAGTGTACCCAAGTAAGAACAAAGATTTGAAAATAAATTTTAAATACATAAAAAAATTATATCAATGCATGTATTAAATTATTAAATGTGCAGTTTTGTAAAGTGGAAAACTACTGAACACTAAATACCAAAATGACAGTTCTAAAATAATAGGCTATTTCCACAAGACATATTACATGATATAATATACCGTATTATTATTCGCTTGAAAAAAAAAATTACATCCTCTTTGAGAAGTATTCCTAAAAAAATAGGATTTTGAATCTTACCAATGTAGCTCGTATAATCTTTTGAGTGGGCTTTCACGTTTTAAATTCTAATAAAACTGAAACTTTAAAGCTAAAAGTTTTGGTATAAAATGTATTAGCAAAATAACTATAAATCAAACTTGTTCCTCTGAAGTATTATAATTTTAAGAAAAAAACTTTCATTGGTGATGGAACATAGTTAGCTTCGAAGTTTAATTAGACTAACACTGTTGTTTAATTAAATGTGGAAAATGTAATCCTCCAGTAACAAGCCCATGTAATTTGTGAATTAGAACTAGGTCATTTTATTTTTCCGTTTTAGATCCGAGAAAAAGAGACAACGTAATATCTACGTTTCTGCTTTTTGAAGTGTATTCATCTTGTCAGAGTCGGGCCCATTATTCTCTTTCGAAATAAAAATAATTATATTAAGAACATTTTGTTTTAAGGTGTTTTGATTATAACAATTGAAACTGAGTTTTAAATAATTTTAGTTTAATATTTCACGATATTAAAAAATATTTAACATAAAATTAGATGTTTTGAAATCAACAATAATAATAACAATATAGAAGAATATAAAATTCTATTGGAAAAATAAAATTATTGTTATAATTAATTTAATTAGTATTAGTCTGCTTATATTTTAATCTTTTAAAGAGCTAAAAGATATTTAGGCTTTGCATATAGCTAAAATATTATTGGATAAATTTTAAAAATCGTAATTAATTTAAGAGATTAAAAATTTGCTGAAAAATACGGGCAGAAGTTAATTTTATAAAGTTAATAATATATCTCATATAATAAGAATTGAAATGTTTCTCATTCTTTAATTCTATCTCTGTTTAATTCAGTTTTAATGTTATTCTAGTTATAACTGCAACAAATGCTAGTTGCGGTAATCTGTCGAAGGCGACAATGTACTTTACGTTCGAAATGCACAATATTTTTCCTACGATCACTTTATTTTAAGAAACAAAGATATTTCAGTAAATTATGAATAATCGGTTTATATTAAGTCAATTATCGCCATCTTTACACGTGACTAAACTTTTATCATATAGATGGCGCTGTTAAATTTTGAAATTTTATGTCAAATGATGAGGATTACTTTTTATTAATTAAAATACATATTAAATTGTTGATGATATGATGGTTAATTATATACTTACATTGTGAAAACATAAAAGAAATTAAGTTAATTCACTAAATAGTATAGGAAATAGGATAGGATACATTTGCCTCTAGATATGTTTAATTTAATCATATCATACGACTGTGTCCCAGTTTGTGATAAAATAGGTATTTTAGGGTGATAAAATGTTTGCGTGATTAAAATTAAGCGAGCCTTTTTAAAAGCTGTCATTTGATGTCACTCCTCGAAAACGTCAAAGCGTACTTTCCATAGTGATCGCAGAAAAAATAATTTAAAGTTTTTCTTCCTCAGCATGCACTGTAATTGTAACAAGCCGAAGTAGCAACGTAAACGGAACAACAAAAGGACAAACTCGTTAGGAACAAGAATTTCCGGTGAAATACAATTCCAAGCAGAAGTGACCTATTCTCGCGTTTTGAACCATAATCTGAAACGTTCCATTAATTTCGGAACTCAACTTTGATGCGCCGAAATTTCAGGCGACTAATATAAATTATAAACGGGAATCTGAGGGTGTCCGAACAATAATGACAAATTGTTTTAAAAAATTAAATTAAATTAAAATGCTCTGCAAGCGATTATCAGCAACCCTAGATGTTTGTCTTTAGTTTAACTAATAATTTATGCGGACATACCAAATATTATAGGCACTAATATGGGTTAACCTTAAAATAATGTTAAGTTTATTAGTTTTAGACGGGAATTGACGTGTTTAATATAATGATTTTACAACGTGGGTTGGTATTAATTTCATAAATTAGCATTATAATTATAATTTGAGAGTTACTGACGGAGAAGAATTATATGCAAATATAAATATTCAGACAGTATTCTAACTAAACTTGAATTAACTCACTTGACTTTCAATTAATTTCGGAAAATATAATCAACTTCAAAAGACTTTCGTAATCCAAACATATTTTATTACTTTGGTTAAGAAAATGTTAGATACCATATATTTAATTAATCATTTAATGTGTATATGTCAGGAGGGTTAGTTTAATACATATCAGTAATAATTACACAAAGAACTCTTGATTAAAAATGTTGAAAAATCCAAAAAAATTATTTTTAGATTTTCGAGTGATTTAGGTCAGATTCATCCTGGCAAAAAAATAATCCATTTATTTAAAGTATTAATTACGTTCTCTTACATATATTAAAAAAATTTAATAATGTCGTTTTGTTTTTTTTTTATAATCATCAATCAAAATAGTATTATTCCCTTTCAACAAAAGTTTATTATCATCATCGCCGTATATTTTTTTTTATTGAAAATAACAAAGCAAATTGTCGACACAGAGATTGTCTTCCGGAATGAAAAGAAAGTGTTATTATAAAAGTGAGTGGCATGGTTGTTTATTTTGACAGGCAAATGACGATGATCATAAATTGTTATGGAAATAGGCGAAACGGTATTGGTAGAAAGAGAACAATATTAAAAGAACAGTGAATTTTAATTCATATAATATCAAACATTTATCGTTTTTGTACGTTTAGATTAAATCAATTTGGAAATTGTCACTTCGTTCTTGTTGAGCTCCACAAAATGAATACAATGTGAAAACATAGAAACCTTAATTAACATACTCCTTGTATAAATGGCATAAAAATACTTGAGCAGGTCAATATTTAATCTTAATTGCATTTTTTTTGGTGCTACAATTTTGACCTCTGTGATGAAATCACATAGTGAACTACTGCAAAAAACAATAGAAAATTGTTAAAAAAATGTTTGAAAAATAGTGAACAACTGTCAAAACATTGTAAAAAATGTTTAAAAATCATCAAATAAAATGTAAAAAAATAGTGAAGAACTGTCAAAAAAATGTAACAACTGATTGAAAGTTGTCAAGAAACTGTAAATATTGATTGAAAGTTGTCAAGAAACTGTAAATAATGATTAAAAATTGTAAAAAAAGAACTATAAGAAATATTGAAGAACTGTCAAAAAACAATCTAGAAAATTATTGAAAATTGTTAATAAAATTGAATATAGTGAACAACTGTCAAAAATTACTAAAAATTGCCAAAAAGCTGTAAAAAATTATTGAAACTTGTCAAAAAAATCTGAAGAATAGTGAAAAACCCTCAAATAACTGTAAAAATAGTATATTATGTTACTAGAAGACTATCATTATTTGGTGAATCCAGTATCTTGCACAGCCAAGGCTATGTAAACTTGGCGAAACATATAATGAGACTTCTAATCCGAGTGATATATATTTTTCTTCAAGCGTTATAGAAATATTTCCTATCTAGCCAAATAAAAATAAATAACGTAATAAATACTAACAATTTTGTTTATATTAATAATTAAATAGGTAAATTTTTTAACAGAATATAAATTTACATAATTTTGAAAGTTCTTTAAAATCTAAATTAGAGAAAATATATTATTTTTAAATAATTATTATGCTATAAAGTTTATATGAATTATTTATGTTAAAATTTAGTAGGTGGTTAATTTAATTGACAGATGAGAATTGTCAAGTAATATTTTGTGTTCTATGAAATCTTTGACATTGTTATTGTTGAATCACACCACTAAGGGTTGCATTAACAATTTGAAAATAAAATAAGTTGTAAATAAGTAAAAAAATTATTACATTATATTTATTAAATGTGCAATTTTGAAAAGTGAATACCCCACACTAAAAATTAAAATGACAATTCTAATAAATCAATACTACATACAGCTATTTTCTTTAATTCGTTGCTATGGTTAATTTTTTTTACTATTAATAATATGAATACCTTTTTGTACTAGTACAATGCTATTTCTATAAAACGTGTTACGTAATATAATGTACCACATTCTTATATGCTTGAAGAAAAAATCTATTTTCCTCTATTTCACTATATTTTCACCTACAGAGCTATTTTAGGCTTTTGTTCTATTATATTTTAGCGTTTTTCATTTTATGGCGTTTTAATAGTTTGGTTTTATAATAGGATGCTGTTGCAGTAGTTATTGTTACTTTTTTGTTGACCTTTATTTTATGTTAGTATATATGATACAAAACAGAGATTACCTTATCTTTAAAATTGCTTTAGAATTGTGTAATCAACTTCGATTAAAAAAATAAATATATTGAAATATTTTATAACTTTTCTTCTGTAAAAATGAGAATCAGATTTTCCTGAATAGAAATATTGGCGACACATGGAAATAAGATTAACGATTAATAAGATTAGATCCCTAAACAAACGTCTTCAGCGAAATTAGAAAAGTTTTGTTTCGCTGAGAATTGGATATTTATCTGGTAAATCTCTTAAAACAAACTTATTTTGAGATTTACGGCGCAACAAGCATCATTTTTGTTTTGTCTCTTAGTATATACTTAAGTAATTAAAAAAACATTGATGTATTCTCTCTCCTGATCTATTTAATATATATGGAGAATATATAATGAGGAAAGCTTTAGACGAGTGGAACAAAGGAATCTCAATTGCCGGCAAAAAGATTTCAAACTTGAGATACGCAGACGATACAACGCTCTTAGCTGCATCGGAAGAGGAAATGTTAGACCTTCTACACCGGGTCGAGACCGAGAGCAATAAATGTGGTCTTAAGATAAATGCAGAAAAAACAAAAATTATGATTGTCGACCGTTCAAACGTTTTACAGCTGACAGATGCTTTACGCAGGTTCCAGACCGTGGACCATTTTGTGTATCTGGGTTCCTATGTATGCAACACGGGTTCAAGCGAGGGTGACATTCGAAGAAGAATAGGAATGGCTAAAAGTGCGATGAGCAGATTATCCAGGATCTGGAAAGACCGTTCCATATCAAAAACTGTCAAGATG
Source organism: Hermaeophaga mercurialis (assembly GCA_951812935.1). Lineage (NCBI taxonomy): Eukaryota > Metazoa > Arthropoda > Insecta > Coleoptera > Chrysomelidae > Hermaeophaga > Hermaeophaga mercurialis. Next base: position 46,742,484 of record OX638362.1, read on the forward strand.
AAGATAGTTCAGTCGCTGATATTCTCTATCTTTCGATACGCGGCTGAAACGTGGACAATTAAAACGGCAGATCGAAGACGCATCGATGCGTTCGAGATGTGGTGCTGGAGACGTATGCTCCGAATCCCGTGGACGGCACGCAGAACCAATGACTCGATTCTCAGAGAGTTGAAAATCCAGAATAGACTCTCGTCGGTGTGTCTGGCAAATGTTCTGAGTTTTTTCGGTCACGTTTCACGAAGGGATAATCTGGAGAGATTAATAGTTTCTGGCAACGTAGAGGGACGAAGATCAAGAGGGCGTTCTCCTATCCGATGGACCGACCAGATTCAAAGGGTCACCGGTACCTCATTTCATGGATCCATAGACAAAGCCCAAAATCGAAATCAATGGCGGGCACTGACAGCGCAGGTTGCTAATGATCACGATTCTCAGCAATGAGAGAACGACTGAAGAAGAAGAATTAAAAAAACATAGATACAGAATTGTAGGTGTTGCTATAATTTAAGCTTCTAAGTGAGTTTCTTTATTATTTAAAATTGCTGCTGAATTGTACGGTTTCTATAATTACTAACGTCATTCTTTTTTTATTTTATTTTTTAGAAGTGTCATTTGTAAGCGTTTGGGGTCATCATTGATCAAAAATGTGGAAAGTATTTCGATCAATGTATTTTTTCCATTCAACGAATGCTAAAAAAAAACAGTCAAAAATGGAAGTCATTATTGGTAGAGGGCTTTTCCATTTTAATTACATATTTATTGTCATATATAATAGATTAGAATTGTCTAATTCGAGCTAAATTATACATATAAACAACTCTTAATAATGAAATACAAAAACATTTGGAATTAAGTAAAAGATAATTTAAAGAACTAACAAAAAATTAAAAATCTAGGTAATTAATAGGGATCCTCGTAAAAAATTAAAATAAAGGCAAACTTATTATATTAAGGTGCGTAACGAACAATGAATGGGTCGTTAATATATGGAAATACTTAGGAAATGTTGGTCTTTTAATACTTCTTAGATAGAATTGCGAATGTAACTTGAGGTCATGGAATTACAAAACTTAATTAAATTCTTTTTATTAAGTATATATATATAAAACGAATAAATTTTATATACGAGATTTAGAACTAGAATTACTAGATTTAATGTACATAGCATTCAAAATGTAAAAATAAAAAGTATCTTAATTTATAAAAATGGCTTTTAATGTAAAGTGTATTATTTTTAAACTATATTTATTTGTTACAGTGACCAAATTTATTCGCATTGGAATCGCTGATAAAAATGACAATCCTCCTTATTTCGATAAGGCCCTATACGAAGCAGAAGTCGACGAAAATGAAGACATTCAACATACGGTACTCACCGTCACCGCCAAAGATCATGATGAATGTAAGTAAATTTTATTTGATAATAAATAAGAAATGCGAAACGTAACTTGAAAAAGGATAGAGGAAAGGAACTAAATATGGGTTAGTGCTTTAACATGGGCTACCACTATGTTTGAGTAAAGTGATGCTGGAATTTATTGAAAACTGTCCGAAATTGACATTCGAACATTAGAATTATTAATTTTAAGTCTTTAATTTTCATCATTTAATCAATTCAGTATTTTAAAAGTTTTTACTTATAATAATTTTTTACCACACAATAAATATGTAATTTTGTTCAAATTCACATTTTAATATTATTATTATTATTGTTACTTGGATCCAAATTTTTGACCGGAAGATGGCTGTTTAAACCGAAACTAGTCGTCATTTATGTACTTTACCTTATAAAATTATAAAAACAATTTTTGTGGTAAAGATATTGAAGTTGTTGTTTCTTATAGTTATTTACTGTATTTTTATCACCTTTCTTGAAAATAAGCGCCATTATTGATAAACTAAATGAAAAAGCTAACAAAACTTTTCATATTTTTATCCTTTTCTTCAACTAGCGTACGTGTCTATGAATCTACACACGTTCGCCAAGTAGAATAAATACATTTTTACCTACTAGACACCACTTGCGATTCCACACAAATGTGCTTGAATTATTTTTGGTAATTGTAACAACTGGAGCATGATCCTATACGATATCGAATATTATTGGACTACGTGTTATTATGGATAAATTTTAGAAAGAATTTTATTTAAAAATATATATATTTGCTAGGGCAAATATTGTGTTGCTTTTAAGTCAAGTAATTATTTTTTCTTCTACTAATATTCTTGTTCTTCCAATCGTGGTCGTGATCTTTGTTTCTTATTTTCTGTTGCAATTATTGAATTCGTCGTCATTTCTAATTTGTTTGTTTAGATAGTGTTCGATAACGGCCCTAAATTTATGAATGATCTTTTCAAGGCACTTATGAACAGTTATATTCCAACATACCGCCAATCACCATCTTCAAGCTAAGCCCGTGGAACGCGTCCACAGAGTCGTTAAGTCTATGCTCAGCGCTTAAGTTTCCGACAATCACAAAACTGGAAGAAGTATTTAGCTAAAGTGGCATTTGCTATACCATTCGCGAAATACTCCTAACTTATTTAAATTTTTTAAATCTGCCCAACCTAAACTCTTACAGAGCAAAAAGCGCTCGCCCTTAGAATCTTTATAGGGATATTCATGAGAGATTACGTAAGGCGTTCGAGAAGAACATATAATCTACAACGTAGGAACCGAACAATTTACGATTAATAAGTAAGTTTGGAAACAAAATTATGCTCTGTCAGCTTCCTCTGAAGGGGAGATTAAGGATGCATAAAGAGGTCTTGACCAGGTTAACTCTCCATAACCGTTGTAACTTTATTATATTTAAAGAATATTCATATATTTTCGAAACTAGCTAAAATATTGTTACGTGTTGGGTTGTTTTTTCGAATAATAAATATATAAAAGAATCTAAATGTTATTTTTAAGGGGTTTTAACTCATTATGTAACTCCCGATCTCCTTTTATTTTTCTAACCAAAAAGACCCCAATGTTTATTAATTTTGATTAATCTACAAAAAATGTTTATTTAACATTCGTTAGCAGCCTTATCCCATAACTCACGCTCACATAATGTTAAATAAATGGTAAATATTATAATTTGGAAAATTAAAAATACGTTTTATATATGTATTTAACTAAAACCCTGTACATACTACCGTAACAATATAAATTCCTCATATTTACAATCTATAACTAATTTAAAAAATCTAATTAAGTTGACTAGTGCCATTTTGTTTTGTTTCCATTTAATGTACAATTATTTCTCTAAACCTTAAAAAATCTTCTTGTTAGATATATGAGTAATCAAGTGACATACTAGCCGATTCTTCTTAATTCTTCTTCTTTAAAAATAGTACCAATTGATGGAATAGACCTTCATTAATTAGAGAACATGTAAAATCTTTTACGTCATTTCTTTGATTATTGGCACGAATTTGTGACAGAAACATGTGTTTGTGATATTCAGCGATTTTTCGGATTTAGAATAATACCCAAGAGAACGCATTTAAACTATTGGAAGCTATTAAAGTTCATTTTCTTTGGATTTAAGCGTTCCAAGCAAAGCCGCCCACAATCTTTAGGTAAGCCTGCACTAATCTAGAATCTCCTGCTCGAGGTATACCTATCTAGCTAATTGCTTTTGTTGTCACCAACCCCATCCGTACCATAAGCTTTCTTTTGTATGCAGGGCCGCAGCGTCTTAAGGAAGGGGGTCACCCTTTACAACCATTGTCTGCCTAGTTGCTTATTAGGAAACCAGCTCGTAGTAAGATCCAATCCAGAGCCAAGTAAGAACAGACCAATTACCCTTATTTCCATTCTACTAGTAACTTATAGCTACTTTTCCATGTGACAGACCTTGTAGTGCTAGTTCGCTCTGTCGAGCTGTAAATAAAATAATTGCTCACTTTAGTTCAAGCTTCTGAACGATCGGCACCGATTGGGTAGCTTATTTGTATATATGCATAATTGTAGAATTGGGCATGAATCATTAGGCTTCAGCTCATATCCCCCCGTTAATAAATATTAACCCCGGAAAACCTACTCGTTTTTGTTAAATTCACTAACCTTAGTTAAACCAGTTTTCCAACATAACACTGGTACTTTATACACCTTATTACTCGTAATTAACTCAACTTGTGTTTTTTAATTAACGTCACTTTCTTCTGTCACCATTTAAACTACAGAGTAAGCCAAAATTAAATAACTATTTTATTAATCAGTTATTTACATTTACCCATATAATAGTATATTTATGTTACTAGGAGTAGAAGGCTAACGTTATTTGCGAAACATATAATGAGACTTGGAGTGACATATACTATTTTTTCTACAAGCATTAAAATCAAAAATAAGTATAAAAAAGATTATTTCAACTATTATAGAAATCTTTCCTATCTAGCCAAATAATAATAAATAACATAATATATGCTGTAGGCTATTAATTTAATTTTCAGATGATGTTTTGTTCTATGAAATCTTTGATTTGAAGATTTGCAGTTAAAATAAATACAAATGTTATTTTACATTATATTTATTATATGTATTACTTTGTAAAGTGGAAAAATACTCAATACAAAAGTTTTAAAATGACTGTTCTGATAAATCAAGACTAGATAGATCTCTTTTATTTAATCCGTTGCTATGGTTACTTTTTTGTACTAGTAAGAAAATGAGTACTAATACAATAATAGGCTATTTCTACAAAACGTGTTACATGATAATAATGTACCGTATTATGATACGCTTGAAGAAAAATATGATTATTGATATTTATACTTTTTTTACGTTCCTTGTTTTGGGTTGGAATTTAGCGATAAAATCCTAATATATATATATCTGTTAATATATTATGCAAGTAATATTTTTTATTTGCTTTATTTGACTTAATTTGAGTTATTTGATTATATGATGTATTTAGAATATCTGGTTTTATTTGTTTGATTTATTGAGTATATTTAATAGATCTATCCGATTTGACCTATTTGTTTTAATGATACTTTGCTTTAGTTGTATTTTTTTTATTTAAGGTTAAGCCTTAATTTGTTTTTTTGTTTATTATTTTAATCAGTAATTAGTTTCTATTAATTAAATTTATTAATTATCGTTTTTGTGATTTTATTGTTTAGTCTCAAATCATAGGATTTTTAATTTCTATAATTATATTCTTGCTAATTTTATCAAAATAAATCCAGTTCCATATAATTATTTATATTTTAAAAATTGGATATGTGTATACAAAATGAAATGATCAAATATAGTATTTTAGACGGAGAATAATAAAATTGGTAATTTTTTAACATGTAGAAAATTGGATAGATTTCTAAAAATAACATTAACAACGTTGACTTATAAATAATTATCAGTTAAAAAAATATTGAAGATGTAAGTGTCTAACTATTTTTAAAACTATTTTAAAAACAAAATAAATTATAAATAATTATCAATTATAAAAAATAGTGAAAACGTGACTGTTTATTTTTAAGATATTTTTTTTGTATCAAAAAGTAAAAATTTAACTGTAATACAAATTTTATTGCGCAGGAAAACTTAATAAACAATCATAAAGTCGTCCTAAAACTCCGAAGGAAGTTGCGAAATGTTCTCAACTGTAATCTTTAGGGTGTAATCTTGTGTTAAATAGAATAGCTTTGAATATTATTTTGCTTAATGTGTCAACAACTGCAAACCTGAGCTTATTATTGTTTTTGTAGTTGTGTTAACTTTTTGTTTCCCTTTAAATAAATAGAAATATGGGAATTAATTAGGGTAATATTAATTTTACATTATTTCTATTTTAATAGTGCAAAACTGAAAACAACTTAAATAATTCTCAGAATCATCTGTATATTTATTATTTTTAAAATATCCCTGAGTTCAATTTGTTTATATAGAAATGTCTCCAAAAACATTGCATTTACAAAATATACAAGGCTGCATTCCCCCAGCAATAGGAGACGACACCATAGTTAATAATTAGGATAAACACATTCTTTTGCGGATTCACCTTCTTTTTGTCTTACTTAGAGGTAGTTTTATATTTGTAATAAAAATATCATTTTTGTAAAATTATTATCTTTTGAAAATAAAGTTTTTTTGGAAGAGCTAAAAGTGCGTTAACAAATCCAACCAAACCTTAGAGAAGAAAGATTAGTATGTAGAAGACATCTCAAATGATCATTCTCCTGTTTGCCTAATTTCATTTTGAGCAATTTTGAAAATATTTCCGAAGAAAATTTACATTTATTATTACCCAATATTACTTTAGAGCTTAGACAATGACGTAAATCTAAAATTACTTGAAACATTAATCGTAGGGAAAAGTCTCTTAGTAATTGCTATATTTCTAACCTTTGTGCTGTTTTACTCGAATTTAATAAGGGAGATAATCTTTCGACTTTTATTAAGTCAGTTGATAGTTTACTTGATTTCTTTTCTAACCAGAACCTTACTGCCGCACAATAGTTTGTTCTAAATGCAAATATTGTATCTCGTATTAAAGGTAAACCAATAAATTTTTTAAAGTATTCAAACTTTGGACTGATATAAGACCCTCTCCATTTAACAAATACGGAGTCAAACGATCTGAAAATATCTTAGTGACTCAGTTATCCACAACTGCACAAAAACCTTACGAAGCTTATGATCAATATCACCAAAGAATTTTAAACAATTTAAAGCAACTATTACAGCACGTATCACTACATAATAATCCAGAAACAGCAAATTTTATAACTCCTTATTTTATAACTCCTTATTTTATAAATACTGCTCTCAAGACATTCTGTACTTTTATCAATGACCCTTATTGCGAATATTTCTTATCTTCAATTAAACTCTCTTGACGAAGCTCTTCAAAAATGCATTGCTTATGATAATCATAAAAGTCAATACATGAATTTTCTAAAAACTCAACAAAATCCGAAACAAATATTTAACCAATTTCGCATGGTAATCGACTATCGTAAATTAAATGAAAATACAGTAGATGATAATAACCTATACCAAAAATTTGAAATCCCATCTGATTTTTAATCACTCTGTATCCTATATTTTGTAATGCCATAGCATAGAACCTGAAAAGTTAGGATAGGGATATATAAGCGGTTTTTATTGATTTTCAATGTTTTGGCTACTACATACATCTAAATTAAAAAACATGTGATTTTCAGGAGGCTGTAGATCCTTTATTAAACATAATAGACAGAAAGTGTGATAACAATGTTGAAATTAGTTCGGTAAGAGGTTTATAAAAATGTAAAAATATACGGAGTGTTCCATTTAAAAAAACAAAATGTTTGTCTGGCACTGGGTTCCTGAACACACTGTGTATTTGGGACTAATTTTAAAATGTGAATTTCTAGACTGCCTACACTTCTTGTAAAAACTTTTTTTTCGTAACTTCAATAATAGCGGACTAATCGTACTTCGACGCACTAATGCCGCACTAATGCCGCACCCTGTATGTTACACTTGAGATCAAGCTGATCTAGTCTAGTAGCGTAAAATCTAATAGTCTAAGAGCCAATGGGCGGCTACCTGCATGTATTTGACCAGACCTGGGTTTTTGTACATTGAGGCCCCTATACCTACCATACATGAGGTGGGGACCCACTAAGCCCAAAGCGGTGGACCCAGGTACTGCGCAGGTGAGACAGGTATTGATTTTTGGCGAATTTTAAATGTATTTGACCACGTCTGCCGTTTTGAAATCTTAAAATATATTATTATTATTATCGAAAAATAATAATGGCAGACCATTATCGTGCGGTTAACATTATGGCAGACAGTTTTGAAAATGCTAAAAAAAATAAAATTTTGAAAGTATTTGACCAGATCTGCCATTGAGATATATTATTCATTATAGTCTTAAAAACTTATATTAATAACGGCAGACGTTTTTATTGAGTACACTCCTCAGTAGATAACAAAATCTTTACTACTACCCGGTCAGATGTCTATGTATTACGATCGCTGTTTTACATAAATTTAACTCACTTATAATTAATTTTATCGCTATATTTATAGAAATTAATATTTTTTTTTGTACTTTATATACTAAACTTTATAAGATTGATGATAAATGAAGTAGATATATTACGAAATAATATTAAATCTTGAGGTATAATGCAAGTAACAAAAAATAATTCAAATCTGTATTTCAATTTTTTTTTTATTTATTTAAGACAAAATTTGAAAGATGTGATACATTAAAAAAATAATCATCCATGAATTACGAAATATATATTTATATTTATTGATTTCGATCTTCAGTTATCATCATCGGAGTCATGTTTATCGTAGGTTAACTCTTCTTCATCATCCATTGAATCGGATTCTGTAAAAATAAACCGTAAATTGTAAAATATAAATAATTAGTAAATTGATCCGAATATATTTGATAAAGAATTAATTTTTATCAACTTACCAGCTCACAAAAGATGGAAGTTGATCTCCATCGAACCATTTAAAGACAAATGTGTTGTCCTGCTCAATCCAACCATACTCCAATGGGTCCAAGGTTGAAGGTTGCTTTTTGTAAGCGTTTTTCCAAATAGTTGAAATGTAATGGGCTCTCAGAAGTTGTTGGTAGAGTTCACTCTTACATGGCGGTATTGAGGTTGCGTCAAAATTTTGTACTTTTTTACTAAAATTTTCATTCACATCCGAAGCTTTGTAACTACTCACGAATAGTTGAAATCTTCCATCATCTACGTCCTTTGACTTTTTGGCATTGTAAAGCTGGCAAGTGAACTGTTGAATAATAGTAAAGAGCTCTTGTAACTGGTCCTCTGTCAAATTTTCTTCACCGAGAGTAGCAAATGCTTGTTGGTATTCAACACTTTTTTTAAGCAACGTAAAAGGCCTTTTCTTTCCTTTATTAAAGAAAGCTGGATTAAAATCACATCCGGTGAACGCATGAAAACCGATTAAACTTTTTGCTAACAACTCACCAAGCTCATTATAAATTTTTGTGATGTTAATATATCTTTCGTTATTTCCTGTTCCATTGAGCATCCAAATATTAGAATGAGAATTCTTTAATTGAGCCATATTACCAATCATTATAATTAAAATGTCGGTATCAGAGGCTCTAATAGCAATATTTGATTCCTCAGCGATATTACAAGCATGATAAATTATTTTAGTATCTGCTTCTTCATGTGAAATACAACAAAGATCTTCAACAACTCTTGATTGTATACTTTCATCAACAACTTGATATGAATGACAATTTCTAAAATTTAAATAAATCTGTCGGTTACCTAAAAATGATTTCATTTCCTCACTACACCAATGTTTTGTAAAAAAATCTACAAGAGCCTCCTTAAAATTTGTATTTTTTAGTTCTTTCGCAAAATCCGTCGGTCGCACCTGTTCAGGCCCAGAAATGGTGTAATCAATCAACGATGCTTCATGTCGTAGACATCTTTCACAATCTTTTATTGATGGATACAAATATTGGTCAAAGATTACATCAATTCTTCGGGTAGAGTATTTTGACACCATTTGCAGAAATTTCTTTGAAATACTCCCGAATGTTTTGGGAACCTCTTTCATAGAATGGAGAATGAAAAAACCATCAATTAAGAAAACATTTATATTATGTGGTGGTTCTTGATCAATATTAGGTTCTAGGCATTTTACAAGTACAGACTTGTTAGTTTTACAGAAACCACCATCTAGATGACATAAAGCAAGAGGTACAAGAGTTATTGGATATGATAAAATTTTTAAAACATCAATTTGGTGGTCCATGGAAATTCCCAACAAACGTCCGAATAAATCTCGCTGTATCTTGATCTCTTGATGTTTACCTCCAATTTTTACGGACTTCTTCTTTACAAGTAGACTTGAAAAGTTAGATATGGGTATTTTTTTGATGGCCTTTTCAAATCTTTTCGGGTCAGATGCACATTCAGATATGAAAGTAGTTCGTAGCTCTTCACCGATTTTTTGGATATTTAAAAGAAACTCTTCTACTTGAGGTGTTGCAGCTTTCCCAGAAGCTATGTTAAACAACTGGTCTGGCGATAAGTCTAAGCTGAAAGGGTTCACATACTGATCGAACGAGTTTATAAACTTATTAAGTTGTTGACAACTTTTTTGTATGTTAGGTGGCTGCAACTCTGCTGAAATATCTTGCTTCTTGGCAATTCCTAACTCTTCTAATACGTGTGTTATTATTGTAGAGCGGATGTCATGACTTCTGGCCCACCGTTGGCGAGCTGAAATCGAGTGAGTCAGATGTGCGATACCAGTAAGTGTTCTCGCAGCATCCGCATTGATGGTCTGCTCTAATGTAAGATCAATAGGCTGCCTTGAAAATGGTTTATTGGTACGTTTGATTCCAAAAAATCCTTTTTGGAAGTCCTGCTCTAAACCAGGATGACTTGTGGAAACTTTGGTTAAATTGTAGTGATATTGAACAGTCCATTTCGCATAATTTTGGTGGTTAAATACGAAAAATAAATTTGTTATTTTAGGTAAAATGTCAACATATAATTGGAAGTCACCAGCACGAATGCTCCTGCTTAGTTGTAAGTAATGATAAACAAGCTTGATATAAATCATATAAAATTGTGCTGTTTTGCCATATTCACCATTTAATGTTTGTTGCTCGTAAATAGCATAATCATTACAGAGTTCTTTTAAGCTTTCATTGTGAATATAAAATGAAGGCGTCTGACAACTCTGTAATTTTTCAATTTCCTCTTGAATTTCTTCAGAAATTTGAATATTTTTCTTTTGTAAAAAAGATCTAAAATGCATTATTTGTAAACCTAAAGCCATCATAGGGTGTAATCTCTTACATCTATTAAAATGCTTGCCCTCAATGAAACTTGAAACGGATCCACTTGCAAGCATTTCACTTTCAACCATGATGGTTGTTAAACCACAATCGTTTATGGCTTTTCCGATCGCCTTAAAATAAGACATCATTATATGAAAAGCACCCAAGTGTATGAAAAGTTTTTGGAAGTTGTTATTTTCCGTAGCTTGGATTTGCAGTGCAATCTTAGCAATTGCTAAATCATAAGTCACTTGCATGTACTCTTGACTTAGCTCTTGCAAGACTGACATGCATTGTTGCATAGTTGCCAAAACTACTGCATTACTTGTTGGTGAGTCATTAATCGGAGCCAAATATGAAATTAATTGCTGTGGAGTATCGTCTATTATTATTTTACTGTTGAAACCAGTCCACATAGGAGTATTTACTAATCCAAAAGCATGACTTAGCATCCAAATATTGTCAATCCGATCATAAAGAGTCTTATGCACAATTATGTTGACTTCTTCTTCACTTTCACTTTGAATATTAGTAGTTTTTTTTAGTTTCTTAGCACACTGTGGTAATTCATACTCGATTGTTTCGAAAGATCGTCTTCTACGTTTATTATGTGTAGTGCCTCAAGCTTCTTCTTCTTCTTGTTCTTCTTCTTCATTTTCGTGTTCGAGGTTGTGGTCAATGTTTTGATATATTATTCCAACCGTGTCATGGAGAGTGTCTTTTCCATTCTTGGTATCAACAAATCGGTCGAAATTATCAAATGCCATACCTGTTGACAAATTTTCATCTTTATTAATTGTCTCTGGACATATTCCGGTACGTGAAACTGATGAATACGTAGCTTCTGTTTCTAGCTCCTCGATAGCATTGTAACTTATACAATGACCATAGCGATTTATTATATCGATAACTTTACGACTGCTTGTAAGACTTTTTAATGACATGCCTAAGCAAATATGTTTAGAAGTCTTAATGCTGCCATTGTGAGTTATATAAATTATATCCTGCGACAAAGAGTTCACGTGACGTTGAAAACTGTCGCAATTTCGGCGTTTACGTTTATAACGTCCAAGAATTGACGAGAAAAAATCATAAATCATTGGTGGTGTTGAACATTCACCCTTTATTAGTCGTTGACTAGTTAAATAATCAGGTAATTTTGTTTTTTTATGCCCAAAATTTCTTGTCTCAAAATGGCAGCGGCTGCTTGCAAAGTATCTTGGTCTTTTAAGTGCGCAAATAACGAGTCATCAATAGTTGAAACGCTCTTAGGAGCAACAACTTTTTTTTTGTTCGATATTATAATTTGAATTTGATCATTAAATTTCTTGCGAATCTTATCTTCTAAATAGTGTGCGGAGAATATTGATGTTGCAGCTGAGTCTTCACTCAATTCTTGAAACATATCGAGATACTCTTTATGTAAATATGTTAGAAAATAACAACGTCCTCGATTTATGACATTCTCTTCGATTAAATTACAGATTTCGTTATAAATAGTTTCATGTATTTCTCGCGAAATATGCCATGAAGTACGGACAGGGCTTTTCACAAGTGATCTTTTCTGATTTCTAAAATTCTGCCTACAAACATCATGATAAAATATTTCACGAGAGACAACACTTTCTATTTGTGTCAAAGTTTCTTTGTAAATGTCAGTATCTGGCTTGAAGTTCAATAACATACTGTTTTTGAATTGATCTTTTTCTGAAATACGTAATGGCTCATACTTAGAGCGATATTGTTTCTTCTTTTTATTACAAAAAAAACACACTTTTATCTCTGCTGAAGTCGATGATTCTGCTGAATCTTCAGAGGGTCCTTTCTCCAATGACTGATCTAATTCAGCGCCAATATCTTTTTCTACGACTTCATCTGTCTCAGGAACGTTCACGTCTTTTACAAGATTATCAAGTACCATTGTATCATCAGTTATTGAGCTATCAGCTAATGTTGATGATTGCTCAGTTGCAGACGAAGACGTATTGGGTTGTAATACAGTTTCTTTGTTGAGATCGGTCGCAAAAAATTTTTTTTTAAAGCCATAAACGCCTTGTAACAACTACTGTGATATACAGAATCGAAAATTTCGTCCGGTAGAATTATTTCATTGTATTTCAATTTATGAAGTTTTCTTAACCTCAAAATTTGTCGACATTTTTCCATCGTCTCTTCTGAAAATGTTAATAATTTCTCAGTCTTTGCTGTGGCACAAAAAACACATATCACTAGTTCTTTTTCACTCGACATAATTAAAAAAAATAACATAAAGCAACTATGTATTTTATTAAATTCACCAAACACGAGGCATCTGTATGAAGATTCACAAACATACTGAAAACATCTGACAAAAACCATTAGGTTGGGATTATAACAGAGCCATCTCAGGTATAAACCCTAAATTATTTAAGTGGTAGTAGCTATAAAAGAAAATACTATAAGCTGGAATGAGTAGAATAGTAATACATAGGAGAAAGAAAAAAGATAGCTATATGCAGTGTATGCATACATCTGACCGGGTAGTAGTAAAGATTTTGTTATCTACTGAGGAGTGTACTCAATAAAAACGTCTGCCGTTATTAATATAAGTTTTTAAGACTATAATGAATAATATATCTCAATGGCAGATCTGGTCAAATACTTTCAAAATTTTATTTTTTTTAGCATTTTCAAAACTGTCTGCCATAATGTTAACCGCACGATAATGGTCTGCCATTATTATTTTTCGATAATAATAATAATATATTTTAAGATTTCAAAACGGCAGACGTGGTCAAATACATTTAAAATTCGCCAAAAATCAATACCTGTCTCACCTGCACAGTACCTGGGTCCACCGCTTTGGGCTTAGTGGGTCCCCACCTCATGTATGGTAGGTATAGGGGCCTCAATGTACAAAAACCCAGGTCTGGTCAAATACATGCAGGTAGCCGCCCATTGGCTCTTAGACTATAAGGGCACACTAGGAAGAGTGATTCTTGGGCTTTAGATGTTTTTCTTGCATTGTTGTTACTTCTCTAGTCCATTTTGTTTGTAAACTGAACTTATAATATTGTCAAAACTTTAATGAAAATTAACATTAATTTCATATTTATTATTAATTTAATTTCTCATATTCATAAAATTATCATATAATCATTAAAATTCTTATTGTACTGAGTGTACATAATAAAAGCCGATTTTAATTAAATTTATCAACTATTTAAAGCATTTTGTCTTTTATTTATTTTTGTTGCGTGTGGTAGAATTTAGGTCTTGGCCAGACAAATCGGCTTCGAAGAAAGCAAAGATCGTTCCATCGGCCGGAAAGGTCATAGCGACCATTTTTTGGGATTCCCACGGTGTGTTCCTCATCGACTATCTGGAGAAGGCAAAGACGATCATGGGGCAATATTATAGCGATGCAGTATTAAAGGAGAAACGACCTCGTTTGCAGCGGAAAAAAGTGCTTTTCCACAACGACAATGCCCCGGCTCATTCATCCTGCATCGTTGCCTCCTAATTGAATGAATTGAGCTACGAATTAGTCTCTCATTCTTCATATTCACCGGACCTAGACTCCAAACCTGAAGAAATCGCTGGCTGGAAAGAGACTTGGCTCAAATTACCGCCGCTACAGATGCCTATTTTGCGGATCTCGAGACATCCTACTTTTCCGACGGCTTGAAGAAATCGGAACATCGTTTGAAAAAGTGTATTAATCTTCGAGGAGACTACATCGAAAAATAAAAATAAAAAACCACCACACCAATATCGTGTTCTTGCCGATTCCGGAAACTATTCAGGTTGCCCTCGTACTTGTAAAATTTCATAAATATCGTCGTTTCGTTTTAATGATATTTACTTGGTTCCATACTTTATCTCAACTATGTATTTGTAGTCTGTTAAATTGGCGTAGCATATTCAAATTGTTGAAGAATCTATTAACTTGTCAAACTATTAAATTATAATTTTACCTCAATCTGCAGACTGTGACATAACATATAAAAATATTTTTAATAAACACGGACACACGATATATATAACCAGCGGTTGACAAAAAGAAATTAAAGAAACATTCAAAAAATTACTCAGGCCATGTCAAAAATTTTTACAAAAGTTACCCACGAATTTAGACCTTTTCTTTGTAACTATTTTGGAAAACAGACTCGACAGTAAAAGTTATCTTTTGCAACGGGTCCATTCTACTCTGATCGAAAAATCAAGAACATTACGCAATCAAAATCCCCATGACCCATTTGATGACGTATTTACACACGCCATATTAATTTATCGCGGACGCTGCGGTGTTTTGTTTACAATTGAATACGATAACCTATCAAGTGTCGATAAGGCGGCGAGTGGTAACGCAATGAAAAAACTTCGACATCGTGACCGTGAATGGAAACAGTGTTTTAATTATTCATTGTAATAAAAATCCCAAATATCAATACGCAATTTGGAATACCTAATAAAAATATGATGGCCCAACCAAATGAAGCCATTATACAACCCATTATACAACCCAATCAAGTAATGTTGAATAATGAAGCAACTTTACAATATGCTCTACAACAAAGTCAACAATTATTACAACAAACCCAACAAGAAAAATTAATGTTAGAGCAAATGTGTCAACAAATGCAGCAGCAAATTGTTCAGCTGCAACAAGAGATGGCACAAATGAAAACACAACTACCTGGAAAACCAAAAAGTACAGGGGATGCTGAATGTTCATTTAGAAGAAATTCGGAGTCTCATTACTCTTACCATACAGATGATGAGGAATTAGATAAAGAAGTTGGTTGGGTAGAAGAAAAAAGAAGAATACACCGAAGAAATCACCGGAGAAGTCTCCACAGCAAAACCCAGCAACCCAACAAAGCCAGCAAGTAAAAGAGCAGGTACATAAAAATCCACCCCCGATTATCATAGACAAAAATGAAAAATATGACGATATATATAATCTCCTATTTGACAGAGGAATAGGAACTACATCAAGATTATTGGGTTCTAAAGAAATTAAACTTAATTTTACAGATCCAGAATCATATCGAGCTGTAACAAAAATATTTAATGATAAAGGAATTAGATGGCATTCCTATGAAAATAAATTCAATTGCCCAGTGAGAGTGATTGCTAAGGGAATCAGCCCATCATTTGAAAACGAGCAAATACTTAAAGATCTGCAAACAAGGAAATACAGAATCCAAGGTGTAGAAAATATACTAAAGAAAACCAATATAGAAAATAAAATTAAACATGTCAAACTACCAGTACACATGCTCACATTTGATGTTAAAGAAGATATAAACAGAATATATGAAATTCGTGATATACTAGGCATGAGAGTGACAATCGAAACCATAAGACGTCCCAAACCATAAGACGTCCCAAACTCATACCTCAGTGTAAAAGCTGCCAAGAATACGGGCACACACAGACATACTGCCATAAAAAGCCGCGTTGCGTAAAATGTGCTGAAGAACATCATACAAAGCAATGCCAAAAACCGAAAAGGATAATTCCAACATGTGCAAACTGTAAAGAGCAACATCCTGCTAACTAAAGAGGTTGTCAGGTAGCTAAAACTCTACAGAAATATAGAGAAGATGCTACAAAGAAGAAAAAAACAGTAAATCAAACAAAGAGTGCTACGCTACAATTACAATAAAATGCTGCTAAACCGTCTACCTCCCAGCAAGGTGGAGAACAAAGCAGAGCTCGAGCTCAAGTAAATAAAACGCATCATACAAGGAGCAGTGTGGTAAAGGGAAACGCTGCACCACAAAGTAACAACAATATTGAAAACATGCTGTTAAATATAATGGCTAGATTCGATAAACAAGAAAAAAACCAAGAAGATTTTAAAAAAGACGTTATGACAAGACTGTCAAAATTAGAAGGTAGCAATAAAAGAGCTCCATCGCGACTTAGAGATGGCTCTAGAAGACATTAAACTAATAGCTTGGAATGCTAATGGTCTTCTGCAGCATAAAGATACTGTGTAGTAAACTGTATGCGATGGTTGTGGTCTGTATTAACTTTATTTTAAAATCACTATAAACATAATTGCGTGAATACAATATAAAAAATGTCTTTGTACTACGACGGTTGTAATGGTACTTGTTTATTTTTCTGGAAATCATGGAAACGTTTATTTCGCTGAAAGTCATGGAAACGCGGTGCACAGGGATGGTGTTAGTTAGTTTCCCAACAGATACCCTGCAGTTTTACCTACATAATCAAAAAATAGACATTTGCCTTGTCTCAGAAACCCATTTCACTAATGAAAGTTATCTGAAGCTTAAAGGATACTGTATATATCACACCATTCATCCATCAAATGCTGCAAGAGGAGGAAATGCAGTGATTATAAAACAAACCATCAAGCACCATGAAGACTCTTCAATAAATATGGAACAAATGCAGGTAACATCTGTTAAAATATATTGTAAAACACATACTATTAAAATTGCAGCTATATACTGTCCTCCAAGATTTAATTTGAAGAAAGAAGACTACTCTGAACTATTACGAAGCCTTGGTGAAAAATTCATCTTGGACGGAGATTTTAATGCAAAGCATACCTATTGGGGTTCTAGGTTGATCACCACCAAGGGGCGTGAATTATATTCTGCAGCCAGGGGGTATAACTGTAACACTTTTACTCGACTGGCAAACCAACGTATTGGCCTACAGATAATAATAAGGTACCAGATTTATTAGATTTCTTTATTGCTAGAAAAATTCCACAAAATTATATTAAAATAGATGAGGGGCTAGATATGGTAACAGATCACTCCTCAGTAATAATGACAGTAAGCGATAAAATAATTATGAAAGAAGACAACCCTACTTTATCTAACAAGACCACGAATTGGATAGGCTTTGTACATGATCTAGAAAAAAGAATAGAACTGAATGTCAGCTTAAAAACAATTGAAGATCTTGACCAAGAAGCAGAGAATTTAAACATAGATATACAACCTGCAGTGTGGGAAAACACTACGTCAATTAAAAGAAGAACGGAAGGTAATAATTACCCTACTGAGATCAGAAATATGGTTGCTGAAAAAAGGCGGTTAAGAAGAAAATGGCAGCAATGCAGAACACCTGTAAATAAAACAAAGTTAAATTAAATAACTCAAAATATAAGCAGAGAAATTAAAAAAATTAATAGCGCATCAATAAACAAATACTTAAGGGAGCTTTCGTAAGAAAAAGATTGTGACTACTCATTATGGAAAGCCACGAGGAGAATCAAGAGACCAATAATACAAAATACACCTGTTAAAAAATCTGATGGTACATGGGCTAGAAGTAATCAAGAAAAAGCTGACATTTTTGCTGATCACTTAGAAAACACTTTTAAACCGCATGAGACGCAATTTGAGGCTGAAAACTTTCCACGATGTTGGAAAGTAGCGGAAATAATCATGATAGCAAAACCTGGGAAACGACCAAATGAGGTATCATCATATCGGCCAATATCGCTGCTACCAGTGATTTCAAAATTGTTTGACAAGCTCTTGTTAAAAATACTAAAACCTATAATTGAACAAAAATGTATTATCCCACTTCATCAATTCGGGTTTAGAAATTACCATGCAACATTAGATCAAGTTCACAGAATCACTGATCAAATAGAAAAAGCACTAGAGGAAAAAAAAATATGTTCAGCCGTTTTTCTGGATGTTGCCCAGGCTTTTGATAAAGTCTGGCATGATGGGCTAGAATACAAATTGAATCTACTTTTTCCTAAAGAACATAGTTAATTATTAAAATCGTATATTAGTGAAAGACTCTTTAGAATAAAATATGAAGATTGTTGCTCTAACTTGAGAACAATAAGTGCTGGAGTACCACAGGGTAGTGTCCTAGGCCCATTACTTTATCTGTTGTGTACTCACGATTTACCAGTATTAAACACAACCACAACTGCTACGTTTGCTGACGACACAAGTATATTAGCAGTTGATGATGATGAAAGTGTAGCAAAAAAAAAATTGCAAGAAACACTCAATGAGGTTAATGCATGGACCAAGAAATGGCTTATTAAACTCAATGAGACTAAATCAATACATATCGATTTTACTAACAAAAAAATAAATAAATCACCAATCTTATTAAATGGCACTGCTATACCATATGCCAATACAGCTAAATATCTGGGTATGAACTTAGATGTCAGACTAAGATGGAAAGAACATATTAAAAAGAAAAAAATAGAATTGAACATCAAATATAGAAAATTGTATTGGCTCCTGGGAAGAAACTCCGAGCTATCAATACATAATAAGCTTATGATATATAAGCAAGTTCTGAAGCCAGTATGGACATATGGCAGTCAACTTTGGGGATGTGCCAGTGCAAGTAACATCAAAATTATTCAAAGTTTTCAGAGTAAAGTACTAAGGGGCATTGTAAATGCTCCCTGGTACATAAGAAGTAGCGACCTACACAGAGACCTGGGTGTGGAAATGGTTGCAGATGTGATCAAAATATTTGCAAAGAAGCATGAAAATAGACTTCATAACCATGTGAACATCGAGGCATGAGGCATGAACAACTCCTGGATCAGCATGGAATAGTGAGAATACTGAAAAGAATCAAACCTTTTGAGTTAGTGTAAATAGTTAGGTTTAAAAGCAGAGCAATGTGCGCGTTAAGTGCCGGCTAAGAACTATTGAGAAATACCACTGGGGAAAAACTCAACAAACATTAGTTTTAAGATTTTATTAGAATAAATTTGCTCGTTAGTCCAACTTCTGTGACTAGTTGTAAATACACAAAGCGCCGCCAAGGTGCTTTAATAAAAGAAAAAATATTAATTTATAATTAATTGATTCTTAGTGCCACAAATTATTCACCCTTTTTATACTATATAGACTAGTAGTAATACAAAGTCGGTTCTAAATCAATTCAAGAAACTGCCACCAGAGGCGCTGGTGTCGCGCCGGCGTGTTGCGCGGTAAATTCAAATTTCGAGAGCGGCCATTTTTAGTCCAGGCGGCCATGTTTAGTCCAATTATGTCAAAGTTCCACAAAGTGTTAGTAGATGGCGTTGGAGAGCGGCGGCGGCGGCGGCGGCGGCCATGTTTAGTCCAATTATGTCAAAGTTCCACAAAGTGTTAGTAGATGGCGTTGGAGAGCGGCGGCGGCCATTTTTAGTCCAATAATGCTAAAGTTCTAGAAACTGTCACCCGATGGCGCAATGAACGTTACCGAAAGGGCATTAGTGCCTAACTTCGTTGTTATTGGTCCAATTGAATCGCGGAAAAAGCAGACATTATCTATAAGCGACGTAGATGCTAAGAATGCGCAAAAGAAATTGCTTGATCATGGTTGAATAATTATGTCACGTGATCTATATCTAGAGGGGGTTATTATATAATATTTATTAATAACGCTTGGAGGGATTATTGCTTTAAGACATGCGTCGTCAAGACAAACATATTTGGGGAAAAGTCCTTAAATTTGAAGAAAGACTCAAGCAACTTCGTAAAGATATTAAACTGTACGAAGACAAAGAAAACGTTATAAAGCAGTTGAGAAATTTAAATTTGGACAATACAAGAATACCGAAAAAAGTACTATGTTGCTGTTACCCGTTAAGACGAATTCAACCAACACCAGTTCCGATGACGGCGTCAAGGATGGACAATTAAATGGTGAAATTAACAAGACATTTACAATATCGTGCCTCACGTTATCTGCTATATGTATTTTGTTACTAAAATTTCTTTATAAATGTATTCAAAGAAGGTTTCAATCCTCATGTAATGTTGCAATAAACAACTAAATATATGCAAAAGGTGTTTCATTAAAACTCAAAAATTTTTCATATCATTTATTAAAACTCAAAAAAAAATTCATTTTGCCATGTGCAATATTTTTCGAAGAAAAACAAAAAAATTGTGCTGAAAGAGTATATAATAAAGAACGAAGCGTTTAATTATTTTTTTATTATATTCAATTTACTTGGTACATTCTATTCATAAAAAGATATAATTTTTGTCAATAGGGTTTTCAATTGTTCTTTTAACCCTACGCTGGGACAGGGTATGTTAAATAGATTCCAACTAAATTGTCCAGCTTCAACAACTTTTTTCGTATATTCGCTATATTTGTAATATAGGTTTAAGTTTTTGTTGAAAAAGTAAATGAAACCATCTATATATCTAAACGCTGATGTCAAGTCCATCGGTATACCTGGAAATTAATCGGTTATACGTCCACGACTAATTATTTCTCCAGGATAATTATTGTATTCTACATAGGAAACGTTGTTATAGAAAACAAAAGTTCTACCACTATTTGTTTGAAATAACGCATTAATATAAGCATCTGAGGGCACAGGTAAATAATAATCATTTTGAATATTTAAATTTGGAAATGAGGCTACATAACATTTTCGATTACCAAACGTTATTAAATCCCCCGCTGAATTTTGAAAAATGTGAGAAAATGGGGTCGAGGAAGTCTTAAGTTCATTGGGTAGATAATTACTTAACGGCTCGGGACTTGAAGGTATGAGCATACTATTTAAATCAAATTTCCACAAAGATGTATTAAATCCGACGTACAATCGATAATTAGGAAACGTTGGAGCTGTTGCAAGAAACATGAAATCAGGTGATTTAATATTACATAAATTTTTGTATTGAAGCGAAACAGTCATCGTCGTCTTAACAGAAGAAGAAGAAGAAGAAGAAGAAGAAGAAGAAGAAGAAATGTGTTTTCGAGTGGTTGGAGGATAAATTGTAGTCGTTGTCGTCGGCGTTCGTCGTCGTCGTGGTCCATACAAGAATTCTAATGCTTTCTTATCATCTTCATCTAGAGGAGTTAACTTTTGCTGATACCATGGAAACATAATTGCAGACTACTTCACTATGTCCTAACCCAAGGGTGTGGCCGATTTCATGCACCAACACCATAAGAAAGCTTACTTGCCCATCAGGAACATTATCATCATCCCCAAAATACCATTGTTCGCCAGCATCCATATGAATTTCAATACATCCATCAGCACTAGGAAAATGTGCGTGAGCCAATATTTTCCCAGGACCATCAAAGTTTTGTGTTCCGAACGGGCTTGAGGAAAATACCATCGCAAACTCGTTTTATTTTTCCATCTTGATATCGTTGTAAATGAATTTTCACCAACAGTACATCTAGGTTTATTAATTAATTGAATAGTGGCAGCGTTCAGAGTTCCATCCACAGGTAGATTATATTTTTCTTGAAAATTTGCTAACACATTTTTAAGGCTATCACCTACGATTTCATTTTGATTAATGTAGCCAAACCGTTGCAAAAATGATACAAAATATTCTCGAGTAACGTTCGCAGAATTTGCGTGGGCTGTTAAGAGAAGCAGTACAAGTACTTTACCAACACACATGTTGAATATAAATGAAAATGTAAGAAATGTGTACGTATATATATTTTGCATTTATTCTTATAAATTTTTTAAAAAGAGAGAGAGTGGCTTTTAATTACCATACAGGATGAAGTCAAAAAGGTCACGTAAACGCCACGTAAAACATCACAAACGTCACACACGTCACGTAAACGTCACGCACGTCACGTTTTACGTCACGCACGTCACGTTCTACGTCACGCACCTCTCGTTTTACGTCACGCACCTCACGTTTTACGTCACGCACCTCACGTTTTACGCCACGCACCTCACGTTTTACGTCACGCACCTCACGTTTTACGTCACGCACGTCACGTTATACGTCACGCACGTCACGTTTTACGTCACGCACGCCACGTTTTACGTCACGCACGTCACGTTTTACGTCACGCACGTCACGTTTTACTTCACGCACCTCACGTTTTACGTCACGCACCTCACGTTTTACGTCACGCACCTCGCGTTTTACGTCACGCACCTCACGTTTTACGTCACGCACCTCACCTTTTACGTCACGCACCTCACGTTTTACGTCACGCACCTCACGTTTTACGTCACGCACCTCACGTTTTACGTCACGCACCTCACGTTTTACGTCACGCACCTCACGTTTTACGTCACGCACCTCACGTTTTACGTCACGTGAACGTCAAATGTTTAACCTATTTTTTAGAGATACACTACAAGTTATTATTACCAATGTAATATAGTTAAATAAAGTGTAAATAAAATTTTATGTGAGATGCTCCTTTGTAAAACCGGATTATCTAGCGCGACAGTTATGCAAACGGGTACCTAATTTGTGCAACTTAAAAAATTATTGCATAAGACTTTTCACAGACGTGCTGTTACACGTGTCACCCCCTCTTGTAATAATGAACTCGCCCACGAGCGCAGCCATGTTGAATTTTGAAAACTTAAAAACAATACGAAATTATCAAAACCGCGAATGAAGTGATAACCTAGAAACACGTATTTTATCGAGAACGAGTAATATATTTGCGTTTATTATAATAGTTGTTTAGAGTATTTCTTAAAACGTCATGAAAAAGCCCCTTTTCACGTGAACATACCGTGATTATAACATCGTGAAAAAGCCCCTTTTCACGTGAATATACCGTGATTATTAGACCCCCACTCACTTTTTTATCTTTCCATTTGTATATGTGGTAACGAAATAAAACAGAGAGTACAATTAACACAAGTCGTTCGGTCCTAAACAATCGAGATGGAAAAAATTGAATTTCTCATAGGTAAATGAGCTGTAAATAAAATATTGCGTTTACCTGTAAAATATCTTTTAATTGAACAATGGAGTCAAGAAACTAGAATATCTTGTTACATCCTCTACATCGGTGATGAAGTTGCAGCGTTCGCCTTATTATCAAGATGTGATTTCGATCCATTAGGACAACATGACGTTCCCAGAATATTAAATTATATATATACATTTGATAAACACAGAAGAAAAGGTTACGCATGCAAAATAGTTCAACATCTGATGAAAACAGGGAATCAGTTTACAACATTTTGCAGCAATCCGTGGTCAGAAGGAGTCTTTACAAAATGCAACTGTACCAATTACGGTGAAAATAATTATTCAATAATGTTTAGATATCCTTAATAAATCATATTAAAACAAAAAAAGGTTTTTAATTTATGAGTAAAAAGGTTGTTGAATGAAAATTAAACAAATAGTCAAAATTGAAATAAACTGGATTGAAAAATGTTGATAAGAAATATTCTTTTTTTATTTTTTATAATCTTTGATTATTTATAGAAAAATCCGTTAAATGTGATTGTACCATAAAATGGGAAAGCTAAATACCATTCAGGCCTAACACACCGAATGTGCTATGGAGTTAAGAAATATAGAATCCCCACCCATTTTTTTCATACTAATAAATATTAAGACTTTCTCCGGTGAAGTTAGTCAGTCAGTCATCATGCAGTTTACAGAAGAATCAAAAGTGAAAAATATCTATTTGGGTGAACAAAGGTTCTACCTGAATAAATTAAAATACGAAATATGTCGCAGTGAGTCTGTCGCATGATTTAAATTTTGCTCCGTGTGTGAAAATATCTGGAAATAAAGGAAACTGTATCGTGTTTAGTGAAAAAGAGTGGAAGGAGTTTTTATCCTTCAAAGAAACTATTGAAGATTTTACAACAGCGGGAAAGAAGGAATCACTAGATTTTAACCGGTTTTCGTTACAATTTGAAAATTTTGAAAACATTACTGTTTTGAACGTATTAACTGGACATGCTACTGTCTGGTTAGGATCAATTTCCCTTTCCGAGCTCTGGAGATGCTTACCCTTAATTAAGCACAACATTGAAGTATTAAACAGCCAACAGTTTGCAGGTTCCCTAAAAATTTTACAAATGGGGGTTAAAAACAAGAAAGATATCATCAACACAGCTCTTACTACAATGGAGCCTATAAAACAAGCGCATCCGATTACATATAGTTTATTACTAGAACTTATATTCAAATACCCCGATGTTCTTAAAGAAAAGATATGAAGAAAGTAACTTTTAATGAAGATTACAATCACGTTCACATATGGGAATCAAATGTTGAAACAAGTGATTGGGAATCAAGATATCTTAATCAACTACGTTTTAAACGTCGAATAGAAGAAGCTGCTAAAATTATTAATCCCGTTTTAAATATAATTCATAGAAATAAAATGTATAATACTTTACAAAATAAAACATTTAAACAATAGAATTTTTGTCTATCCAAGACTGATTTTGTATAGAATCTTATGGAAAATACGAACAAATTTAGCAATTCAAGGGGCCTTTTTTGAATAACCTTCAAACTTATCGTTGTCCCTCATAGTGGGGGTATATAAATACAAGTGTGTGCGAACCTACATTTTATTCAGTCGCACCTGCAATTTAAATCGACCAACAACATGAGTAGTCAAGATAGTGGTTATAGTTCTTGTGAAATTGTTTTTGAAAGTGACTCGGCATCACCGTCGCCGTCACCGTCGCCAACACCTCCTTCACCTTTTGCAGTGACGCTTAATGATTGTGTTGAGGAAATAGACCAAGCTTTAATTTCATACGAGTATGCTGCTAAATTGGAGCGATACCATCTACTGGAAACGAACTTTTCTCTAAGAAGTTATGCACTTTTGTGCGGAATAAGTCCAACCAGAACCTTTACTCCTGCAATAACGCTAACACCTTTACTTCGACCCGGAAGAATTTTGTTTGGTACATTTGAGTGGACTACTTTTATTGAATTGCTGCGCCAGAGATATGATGACTTTTTTCACGAGAATCTACCGTCACCTCCTGACGAATACGATCCTGTAGTTTTCCCTTGCGGAGACTTTTGTAAAGTTACTCAATTAGTGTACGACGATACCAAGTTTCTACTTGCAAACAAACATGGAGTAGAGTTCTATCTGGATGAGGATGATGTTTCCGACATCCTTGAAGCAAATTGCAATTTGGTGAAGAACTACGTTTCGTTGCTAGAAGACTTGAACTTTAATACATTCTACTGTAATTTAATAGACTCTACACGAGCTTATTTTGCTGTTAATTTCAATAGTATTTGTGACGACGACGACGATGACGCCACTAGTAGATTTAATACTTTAATTTTAATTTGTGCTGTTATGCCAAATTGTTTAGAAAAAAATGCTCTACACGAGTACATGTATTACTATAAAGATGATGTTATTAATGATATATATAATCACTGTTCAAATTAAAAAATGTATCAAGTTTTTTATTTAAATAAAACACTTCTTTTTTTTATATTTTATTTTTTATTACCCAAGCAAACATACATAAAAACTACAAATAATACAGTAAGCAAACATATATAACTAATACATAAAAACTATAACTAATACATTAGGTACATAGTTCAGTCTGAAAATCGCACTCGTTTATTTTTTTTTTCATGTAAATCGTTATAACAAAACCAAGCACAATATTACTTATTCAATAAATATTTCTAATAGCACATCATCGTTATCACTAATCAGTAATCACATCTTAATTTTTTCCACTTGTATTTATTAAAAATTTCCCCGTTAAACTCCACGGTAGGGCAAAAAAGAAAAATTAGCTTTTATATCCCCACGGAAGGGTGTCATGTGAGTGGGGAAGTAATTGACGCTTATCATCATAGGGGCTAAGTCCAATTTTAGTCTGACTTATGCTATATACATCGTGTAAATAAGACCGAATGGTGTGTTGAGTGATATATTTTTTGGTATAATTTTGCAAACAATTTAGGTAATCATCGAATATTATTTTATTTTTTACTACATTGGATTTAACCCCCTTTGATTTTTTCACGACTTTGCCGCCTTGGACTTTATAGCTGTACATTTTTGATCGTAATCCCACAAAGTGTGTCATTATTTTACCATTAGCTTCATCCTTCATTAGCCCCGGGATTTTTTTGTTTATTAAAGGAATCTTATAGGTGTTATTTGAGGGGTAATCTGAAGTGTCAAATTTTTCTAAATGATCTCCAATCAAACTTTTGTAAACGTCATCGCAATTTAATTCGTAAATAAAACTATCGGTGTCAGTGTACATTAATTTTACATTTTCCACCCCCATAGTTGGTAACATGAAATTATAGTGAAAATCGTACATACAAGTTTTAGAAATGTCCAGGATAGCCATGCCGATATACAGGGGTTTGTTGAAGAGTAGTTCAGCCTTTTTTAATTCGATAGCCATAAGTTTGTCATCAAAAACTCTTCTATTATGAAATCGGGGGCTGGCTATCAAATTTTTTGCACGTAACGACCCTCGTAAGAAGTAAGTAATTTCACTACCCTATGGAGTCTGATGTTTTCCATCGTCTAACCGAATACGGCATTATTAGCAAGTTTGAATTGGTTTTTTTTAAAATTGCTAGTGGCCACAGTCCTTAAACGAGTATTCAGCTCGATATAGGACTGCAGCCAAGCCGATTGTTTGAATTTTAGTACTTTGTGAATTTTCGTCAATTTTAACCCGTGTTCGAGGGCTTGTTTTAAATTACGATAATGCAGAGTGTATTCTTTTTTCGGGTAAAGGGTGGTCATTAATTTGGACAATTTGGAACCGGGAGGTTTGAGGTGTTCAGGACAAAATGGGAAATCCTTGTGCTCGTCATGTAAACTTTCGGGATACTCTAAATCAACTTGTAAAATATATCCGACAGGTGAATCGTCGGGAATCTGAGTAATGTCGATGTTTGTATTGGGCTCCCATTCAAACCCCCCATAGGGGAGGAACTGTGACATTGCCCACCCATATAAATTGTTTACGTCAAAGTACATAAGGTACTTGGACGGCTTAGAAGAATCATATTCAGGCATGTATTTATTGTTAGCTTCAGAATATCTGTTTGAACAAACAGATATTCCTCCACGTATTGATGCCTCAACAAACAACATGTCGACATCTTTTAAAATTTGTAATTTGCATTTCGTGTACTTGAGCATGCAATCCCAAGTATATCCGGGCATAGTATAGTACCATGCCGGATCTAGTTGGTAAGTTTCCAGAGCAGTTGTTCGAAAGTTTTCCATAACGTCACAAAGAAGGAGAATGTCGGTTCGCATATACAAATCTGCATATTCGCCTAAATTTTGAATTTGGGAAGCTTGCCAAACGTTTTGCGCATGAGTGTAATCATCCTGGGAAATATGACAATCATTTAATTTGTTGTAAAAACTCTCAATTGCTGGAAGACTAGTGGTATCATTTAGCTTATCAATACTATCAATGTAATCGTATGGAAAAACACCTTTCCTCGTCAACAGTTTGAACGTTTCATTAGGCAAGTTACCAAATTCCCCTTTTAATGTAACCAACTCCTCTATTTTTAGTGTAGACACCAACTCATCGAGACTGGTACCCAAAAATCTAAAGGAGTCTATATAGCGAAATTTAATTTTAGTTTCTGGTTCATACTGCGTAAAAGAAATGTATTTTTCCATGTTCACAGGTAGTACACTCAAAGGTCCACGTTTAGCAAGATCTCTAATAATAAAATGGCTGTCGTATCCGCTAAGATTATGGAACACAATAGGCACTACAAATAGTTTTTTAAAGTTCAGATTGCACGATTGATGTGCGAACCCTCTAAATAATCCAGTAAAATGATCGTGATCTTTAACGATAACATCTTTTTCTTTAAACTTATTGTCGCAAATGTGACAGCAGACACCGTTTGCGACAGTAGGCATACAAATAGGAACAATATTTAATAATTTAGATTCAATAAATTTCGCGACATCTAACATTTGATTCGCAAACCAGTCCATGCAATCTTCCCCTCTATAACTATTGTAGTATGAAATCTTATTATCATAGCTGCATTTTAAGTAGAATCCTGCACTAAATGTTTTATGATGTTGATACTTGGTGGTTGTATGAGATATCTTTTTATCACACTTTTCTAAAATTGACTCGAAATCGGCATAAACGACAAAAGGACATTTCTGCTTGTATACATGATTTTTAAATTCGACGTTATCATATGGGGGGAAAGAAATTTTGCAATCGTTACTATTTATGCATAAAATTTCGTGGTCCGTTAGTTTTTTTTCGTTTTGAAAATAGTTTAGACACCGATCACAAATAAATTTTTTATTTTTACTTTTGTTAAGTTGGTTTGAAACTAGTCTAGACATATTTTTAATCCAACAATAATGATATTTAATTGTGGTGGTAGTAGTGTCCTCGTTGTTGACGGGAGGAGCCTCGTAGTCGTTTAATTTTGGAAAATATTCGTCTTGAATTAAAAGTAAATTTACATGACGCGGCAGTTTATTTTTAGTTAAACGTGCAGGTACCACCACGTAAAATGATCTTTCATTAGTTTGATTTAGTTCTAAAGCGTAAACGTTTACAGAGATTTCATTTAACTTTTCAAATTTTGAAATTTGTGTTAGTTTCATCGGTAATTCTAAACCAGCTGTATTCAAAACTGTACTATAGTGAGGGTAATTATATGTATATTCAGAGTGTTTTTTAGCAGGAAACAAAAAACTCGTTACGGCCCAGTAAAAACACGCCAGGTCTGTATTTTTGACGTTTATGCATGCCTTTTTCACAAATATTTCTTTTGGCAGTGGAATGAAGGATGAACCGTTCCCAATTTCAAATTTGTTAATAGCTACTTCCAATAAATTTATTTTTGACAACGCCCACCCACTGTCTTTTTCTTGAAATTCCGAAAGTTTGTTTAAAATAAAATCTACAATGCTTTTATATTCTTGCGCTAAATCTGTCCCCAAATCAACAACGAAATTTGGGGATCCAAAGTATTTAATGTCAATTACTTCCCCACCATCACTATCATTTTTTAAAAAATCGCCACAAAATGTGACATTAACTTTTAGCGACGGTGTATCATTTTTTAAAATTTTACAAATTTTTAATTTAAATAAATTAAAAGCTGCCTTCAAAAAATCTTTTATCTCTTTATGTTTTAAATTTACAATGACCCCCGTTCTAATTCTATTGTTAAAAATCGCGTTGACGTCTTCCCATTTAACGCCCCCTTTAGTACCGCGCCCCTGTCTAATGCCCTCCCCTACTACATGAGAAGACGCTAATTTAATAATACACCGTAACCTTTTCAACTGCCCCATTTTGGTGTAAATTTTTCTTTTTTCCCCTACCGTGAAATTACATTTTTTTATAGCTAAATTACATTTCCTAAGGTGAGTGCTGATTAGTGATAACCATTTATTTTTATCTGAATATGTAGAAATATTGTGCTGAGTTTTAAGAATTTGTTCAATTTTTTTAAACGTAAGTGCGAAATTCATGACTCACCTAATTTTTTTGGATTTTAAATAGAGTTCTGGGAGCACAGCTCTTGGATATCTTGTGCAGGCCAATAAAAATTAAACTGAAGCCCCCTTTGTTTAGAGCGTCGATGTGGTTCTTGTAAATTTCGGTAGACCTTTTGGGTAGAAAGGTGACGACGTTCTCCTCCAATTCCACTAGGATGGATCCCCCTCCAAATTTGGATTTGGTGAGCTGAACACGATAAATTTTCTTTGGGATGTTGGGTTGCAGGTCCTTTAGCTTAATTATGGGTTTGTTTTCGGTATCTGTAGATGAGGTAAATTCGTTTAATTTTTTGAGAAAACTCATCTAAAATAATAATAAAAAATGGAATACTAGCATGAAAAAACCACCGAAAAAAACGCTTACTTTAAAAGCTTAAAGATGTAGATGAAAAAAAAAGTCTTAGCCGGATTGAAGCTTGACAGCCAAAAAAATGTGGATCACTGGTACAAATTACTGAAAAAATCAAAAATTTGTACTGTTAAAATTGCAAAAAAAGTTTTTAAAAAAATTAACATTAAATGTACTTACAATAACTCCAACTGGAAACTGTTCACTAAACACTAACTGGCAGCACAATGTAAAAAAACAACTGGAAACAGCTCACTGAACACTAACTGGTAGCAGCAGCACTGGTGAAGAGACTTTTACGACTGAATTGTCGATTGATATGCTTCGGCTTTTATAGCACTCGAGAAAAACAACAACATTATCTGTGGGAAGATAACTAAATTCGTTTCGTGGAAATGTGGTTGTATTTTTCAC
Source organism: Hermaeophaga mercurialis (assembly GCA_951812935.1). NCBI lineage: Eukaryota > Metazoa > Arthropoda > Insecta > Coleoptera > Chrysomelidae > Hermaeophaga > Hermaeophaga mercurialis. The sequence continues at coordinate 46,773,279 of OX638362.1, forward strand.
CGTTATCAGTCTTATCTAATTTTTATCCAGGAAGCTACATCCTGTGTGAACGGATGTAGATGTTTGTACTAGAATTTGTTTTCTGTAAATGTGGTTTTATTTTTCTCGTTATCAGTCTTATCTAATTTTTATCTGGGAGGCTTCATCCGGTATGACTGTTAAAAGTATCTCTATTTTTTTTCAGAAAATGCAGGGCCGTATTTAAAAAATTTTTAGTATGAAAAAAAGAATTTTAAATTATTAAAAGTATGTTTTTAAATTTTTTCAGAAAATGTAGATTGCAGGGCCGTATTTAATTTTTTTAACACTTTGAAGTTTAGATTTTGAAATTTACTTAACTTAAGCAAGCTCAATTTTCGGAGGAATATTATAACACTATTGACAAAAATTATATCTTTTTTATTAATAAAATGCAAAATATTATATAATAACCCCCTCTAGATATAGATCACGTGACATAATTATCCAATCATGATCAAGCAATTTTTTTCGTAAAATTTGACATCTACGCCACTCATAGATAATGCCTGTTTTTTCCGCGATTCAATTGGACCAATAACAACGAAGTTAAGCGCTTTGTGCCCTTATGACAACGTTCATTGCGCATGCTTTTCTTTAAATTTGACATCTACGCCACTCATAGATAATGTCTGTTTTTTCTGCGATTCAATTGGACCAATAACAGCGAAGTTAAGCGCTTTGTGCCCTTTTGGCCACGTTTATTGCGCATGTTTTTCTTTAAATTTGACATCTACGACCCTCATAGATAATGCCTGTTTTTTCCGCGATTCAATTGGACCAATAACAACGAAGTTAGGCACTAATGCCCTTTCGGTAACGTTCATTGCGCCATCTAGTAGTGACAGTTTCTGGAACTTTAACATAATTGGACTAAAAATGACCGCCGCCGCTCTCCAACGCCATCTACTAACACTTTGTGGAACTTTGACATAATTGGACTAAAAATGGCCGCCGCCGCCGCCGCTCTCCAACGCCATCTACTAACACTTTGTGGAACTTTGGCGCCACCAACGCCATCTACTAACACTTTGCGGAACTTTGGCATAATTGGACTAAACATGGCTGCTCTCGACTGCGGGACGCGCGCACTGCGCATGCGCGGGCCAGAACCCGCTTTGCTACACTACTTAGACTGTTGGGAAACTAACTAACACCATCCCTGTGCAAAACGTTTCCATGATTCCAGAAAAATAAACAAGTACAGTTTGAATCGTCGTAGTACAAAGACATTTTTCTTATATTGTATTCACGAAAATATGTTTATAGTGATTTTAAAATAAAAAGTTAATACAGTCCACAACCAGCCCATACAGTTTACTACACATGTTTGGTCCTTCGAGCCGGATTATAAGACTACAGTACCAGTGAGTTTATCATTTAATTTACGATAAAAACTGTCATTTCATTATTACATACGTCAAATATTTACGTTAATACGAACTGCTCTTTCTCATTAAAATGCCTAGTGAGGAAGAAATTAAAATTAAAAAGCTAACTGCTCAAAGGAGCCAATTAAAAACTAGCATTACTAGATTTGTTACATTTTTAAACAATGTAACCGAAACTAACGTTACCCAAGTTCTATTTAGGCTTGCAGAAATACAAAAAACACTCAACGATTTTCAAACAATTCAATGTGAATTAGAATTATTAGACGATACGAATCTTTTAAAGCATCAAGAATATAACGAAACTTTTGAAAACTCTTATTATGCAGCAATCGCCCAAGGTCATGCAAAATTGCAAACTCAAAGCTCTCATAGGGGCACACCTCTGCCGGTTACCACTGCTTCAGCGTTGCCGGTTACGAATAATCAGATTTCACAATATAACATTAAACTCCCTCAAATTTCGTTGCCGAATTTTGAAGGAGCTTAGGATCAATGGACTAATTTTTACGACACCTTTAACTCTATCATAGAACGCAATTCAACTTTAACTAATATTCAAAAATTTTATTAGTTAAAAACTAGTCTAAAGGGAGACGCTTTACAAGTAATACAAAATTTACAATTAACGGAAGCTAATTATCAGTTAGCTAGACATGTTAACTGAACGTTATGAAAACAAAAAATTAATTATAAAATCGCACATTAAAAATATTTTTGAACTACCTAATGTTATTAAAGAGTCACATACTTCTCTAAGATCTTTCACTGATAACTTTCAAAAGAACTTTCGCGCTCTACAAAATTTAAAAGAACCAGTAGAACATTGGGATACTATTTTACTCTATCTTTTAACAAATAAATTAGATTTAAATTCAAAAAAAGAGTGGGAAATCCATTCGAAAGATTTATCATCACATAAAATTAGGGAATTTACAAAATTTTTGACGGATCGATGTTTACTTTTGGAAACTATGGATACTAAACAAGGTATCAATGTAAATAAAACTGTATACGAAAATAAAACGCGTGCTCATTTAAGCACAAATAATTCTTCGACAAAATGCTTATTTTGCAATAACGATCATTATATATATTCTTGTCAGAAGTTTAAAGCTTTGCCAGTGGCGCTACGTTGGCAAGAGATTAAAAATATGAAGGCATGTACGAATTGTTTACGTAAAGGTCATTATTCACAATCATGCTCTTCTATAAATTGTAGAACCTGCAATAAAAGGCACCACTCATTATTACATATGGATTATTACTCACGATTGTCAAATGACAATAACGAACCCACTACTCAAACTAAACAATCAAATTACAAACGAACCACTGATCAAAATACAAACACACGTAAACTTGACGACACACGTACTTACGATACAATCACGCAAATTCCAAATACTTCTACGCAAAATCCAGCAACAAGCAACTTACACACTTAAATTGATACGACTTCATTTACAACTTCAAATCATTTAGATCAACGTGCCCTATTACCATTATCTGGTGACACAATAAACACCAATCACTCTAAAACAGTACTACATAACTCAAGCACTTACGGTATTACGACGGTAATCTTAGCTACTGCACAAATTAAAATTTATGACAAGTATGGTAACGCAATTATTACTAGAGCACTATTGGATGCCGGTAGTGAATCTTTATTTATAACTAAAGCACTAGCCAATAAACTCGGATTAGCAAAAAATTCTCTAAATATTCCTGTGCAAGGAATAAACTCAACTAACGTAAGAATTGACGGTTATATAAACGCTAAAATAAAATCCATGATTTCAAACTTCGAAACTTCATTACAATTTTTAATTTTAAACAAGATTACTGGTAAACTTCCAAAGCAATATTTAAACACTAAATGTATTACTATACCCCAAGGAATTACTCTAGCAGATCCCTGTTTTAATTTACCTACGGAAATAGATATTTTATTAGGTGCTGACATTTACTACTATTTACTTTTACCTGAAAGGATTATGTTAAATAATCATATGCCAGTTTTTCAAAATACCGAACTAGGTTGGGTAATATCCGGTAGATTGTGTGAAAACACAAATGTGGTATATTGCCAATTTTCACGAACTTTATTACACAAACAACTTGAACAGTTTTGGACGTTAGAAGAAGTTAATTAATTTCAACACCCATTAACAAAAGATGAACAATATTGTGAGGAACACTTTCAAAAATCACACGCACGTTTACCAAACGGTAGATTTCAGGTACGACTACCTTTTAAAGAAAATTTTCGAAAATTAGGTGATAACAAAGAACAAGCTATTAATAGGTTTTATTCTATAGAAAGAAAATTTGCAAAGGACGAACAGTTTAAACTGACATATTCAAACTTTATACGAGAATACGTTAACTTAGGACATATGACGAAAATTAAGACTAATGTTATAAAAGACAAAACGTTTCGACACTATTTGCGTAATCACGCTGTTAAAAAGGAAACCTCTTTAACTACTAAATTACGCACGGTATTCGACGCTAGTTCTAAATCGCAAACCGGACTTTCATTAAACGATGTACTTAGAATCGGACCATGTATTCAACATGACATTTTCTCAACGCTAATTCGTTTTAGAACTTACAACGTAGCATTTTGTGCCGATATCGAGAAGATGTATCGACAAATATTAATCCACGAAAACGATCGTAACTTTCAATGTATTATATGGAGAGATTCTCCAGAACAAGAATTAAATCATTACGTATTAAATACCATTACTTATGGAACCGCCCCTGCTTCCTTCTTATCTACACGTTGTCTCAAGCAATTGGCTATTGAAAATAAAAACGAATTTCGGGAAGCGGCGCATGCAATTGAAAACAATTTTTACATGGACGATCTTCTTTGCGGTGCAAAGGACATACAATCAGCAAAATACTTAATAACTGACATTTGTAAAATTTTGAGTCATGCGGGTTTTAATCTAAGACAATGGCTATCAAATAAAAAAGAAATATTAGACGAACTATCACTGTTATCCACTGACAATAATTACGTAATAAAGGACACACAAGGTTCAAAAACTTTAGGATTGGGTTGGAACCCAAACTCTGATTATTTTTACTTCAACGTTAATAACAAACAACAAAATGTAAACACTAAAAGATCTATACTTTCGATAACAGCTAAAATTTTTGACTGCCTTGGATTACTCGGACCTATTATAATAAAGGCAAAAATAATCTTACAACGTTTATGGTCGTCCAAACTGTCATGGGACGAACCGATCACAGGAGACTTATTAAATTGTTGGCAAGAATTTTATACTCAATTAAAGGAAATTAATAACATTACGATTCCACGAACTATTTGTTTAGAAACATATAATTCATTGGAATTGCATTGTTTTAGTGACGCCTCTGAACGCGCATACGGTTGTTGTATTTATTTAGTATCAAGAAATGATAATTTTACGTTAACTAAACTAATCTGTGCCAAATCTAAAGTTGCACCTTTAAAGGTGCAAACTATACCTCGTCTTGAATTATGCGGAGCACTTCTCGCATCTCAATTGTACAAAAGAGTATCAGAATCCTTAAATTTGAACTTTAATCATACTTACTTTTGGACAGATTCTACGATAGTTTTACATTGGCTTAAGGGCGAACCAAGTAAATATCATGTTTTCGTGTCAAATCGTATCTCACAAATTCAAACATTAACTCAAAATTGCGAATGGAATCACGTACCTACGGATCTAAATCCCGCTGATTACATCTCTAGGGGGGTAGATCCGGGGAAATTAAAAAACTTGTCGAATTGGTGGAACGGTCCTCCATTCTTGAAACAATCTAATGACTTTTGGCCTTCAACAAAATTAAACTTTGACTCTGAAATACCTGAATTAAGGAAAAACGTATTGATAGTTCTAAACGAACATAACAGTTTCGAACTTCTTCAAAAATATTCAAGTTATACAAAACTATTGCACATTACTGCATACTTACTGCGTTTCATTCATAACACGAGTCATACTTCAAGCAAATTATTAGGTCCATTGTCAGTTGAAAAAATTGATAATGCCTTAAAGAAAATTGTGAAACTTGTTCAAATAGAAGCATTTACTGCTGAAATTCGCTCGCTTCAAAAAACTATTATCAAAAATCACAACTTAAGTAATCTAAATCCATTTTTTGATCACGAAGGTATTCTTAGGGTAGGAGGTAGGCTTTTTAACTCACACCTCCCAAATGATGCAAAACATCCTATGATTATTCCTTCCAAGCACAACGTTACTTATTCGCTATGAACATTGTCAGAATTATCATGCAGGATGTCAATTTTTACTAAACAAATTACGTCAAAAATTTTGGCCTATTCACGGCAGACAAACTGTTATGAATGTTTTGAAAACTTGTATTGTTTGTTTCAAAATGAAACCTAAATTTATAACTCAAATCATGGGACAATTACCTAAATCTAGAGTAACTGTTTCAAGACCATTTTCAACTTGCGGTATTGACTATACCGGTCCATTTTTAATGAAAGAAACAAAACTTAGAAATAAAAAATTTATTAAGGTATATGTCTGTGTATTCATATATTTCTCTACACGAGCAGTTCATTTAGAAGCAGTAACCGACTTGACGACAGAAGCGTTTCTTAATGCTTTAAAACGTTTCATATCTCGTAGAGGTTTATGTTCTAAAATATATTCTGATAATGCCACAAATTTTGTTGGCGCAAATAATTACCTAAAGGAATTTACACAAATGTTTAAAAAACTAGATGTTCATGACTTTTTATTAAAAAATAGAATTAACTGGTCATATATTCCTCCTAGGTCTCCTTCCTTTGGGGGTCTATGGGAAAGCACTGTTCGTATAGCTAAATCAAAATTAAAAACTGTTCTTAATAATGAGCATTTAACTTTGGAAGAATTCTTTACATTTTTATCGCAAATTGAATCTATCATGAACTCTCGTCCTTTATCTCCACTCACTGACGATATTGATGATCTACAAGTTCTAACGCCTGGTCACTTTTTGGTCGGAAGCCATCTTCAATCACTACCCGAATCAACACCTGATAAACGAGATACTATTATTTCTCGATATAAGAAACTGCAAGATCTAATAGAAACTTTTTGGAAAAAATGGTCAACTACCTATCTACAATCTCTACAGATCAGAAGTAAATGGAAATTTTCAAATGTACCTGATAAACTCATCGGTAAATTAGTACTATTAGTAGATGATAACCTACCCTCCCACATTTGGAAGATTGGAATCATCCAAGAGATTCACCCTGGTCCAGATGGACTTGTGAGAGTGGTCACAGTGAGAACCACTTCGTCTACGTTACGACGCAGCTTTACCAAAATATGTTTGCTACCAGTACATCTTGAGAGTTGAAAGAAATTCTTACTTTCAACCGGGAGACTATGTTGGGAAACTAACTAACACCATCCCTGTGCAAAACGTTTCCATGATTCCAGAAAAATAAACAAGTACAGTTTCAATCGTCGTAGTACAAAGACATTTTTCTTATATTGTATTCACGAAAATATGTTTATAGTGATTTTAAAATAAAAAGTTAATACAGGCCACAACCAGCCCATACAGTTTACTACACATAGACCATACGAATAAATCAACTTTGGCTTTATATGAAACGTACTGTCAAAGACTTAAACACGAACTACAACTTTTCATAAACGACTTATATCAAAAACAAATAGAAAAAAGATTAATTGACATTCTACAAAAACATAAAGAAAACGCAGAAACTAGACCAGAATTTAATCTTACACAAACCCCTTACGTAACTAAGAAAAAAGAGATCAAAGCTGCAAGCACCCTATTCTACCATACACCCTGAAAGACAAAACGAAACCAAAATTATTGGTAAAACCGATAAACAAAATGATACAAGTACTCATTTAAAAATTGTCAAAAACTAACGAGAAAAATTTACATAACAGAATTTCTTTACAAGACAACTCTATTCCCGGGCATTCAAGGGATGAAAATACAGCAGATTCCGTATTACGGGTGCTACTTTAACGAAATTAATAAATCTAGGGAAATTTTCCATTACAATAGACCCATTATACATATCGACCTACAAAAATTAGAAGAAACATCATATATTAACTTAAACGACTATTTCAAAACTCCTACCATGAATAGACCACATGTTTTACTTAAATCTCGATACAACCACATACACAATGAAGCCGTGGACAATTTACACAAAATAACTAGAATTTGAATATTTCTGAACGTTTCTAATACTGAAATCTTCACCTTAAAAGAACTTGAAAACTTAAAAAGCAAATTTATTAAAAATCTATTCTAGAAATGCCCTCCTAATTGACGACGAACACCCTTATGAACATATTGAATCATCTAAAGCTCTAATCTGTGTTCCATCTTCTAAAACAATGCTCATATTCCTAAAGATACCAATCCTCAACGAAAACTCTTATTCAACCTTCAAAAATTTACCCTACTCCCAATAATGACTACGTTATGATTTTACAACCCGCTCATTACTACGTCAATAATAAATGTTTCGATACTTGTACCGACCAAGCAGAATACATCATATGCACGAAATCTGTGAAATCCATAGGTATACAGCATACCTAATGTACAAAATTGTACTAAATCATTAGTTACAGAAAATTTCATTAGGAGTAGTCAAGTTAACCAAAATTCAACATGAAGAAATCCGAACATGCACCATCCTAATGTCAGATGAAACAATAGTTATAGATGGAACTCCCTTCGCCACAAAAACCCTTCAAGAAATTCCAATACCCAAAAATTGAAAATCCCGGAAGGCTACGACCAGATACAGCCAATCCTGCCATTGAAAATCCTATCAATCAATGCGATCCTGATAATAATCTTAGCAAAGAAAAGGTGTAAAATTTCGAAAATCCTGTTTGGACCCAAACTGGAACCGTCTTAAATCCAGACTTACTTTCATTGAGTTCGAGTAAGAAATCAGGGCTAAAGGAGGGAGGAAAAATGTTACCAAAAACAACAGATTTACAAGAAATACAAAGCTGCATTTCCCAGCAATAAAAGACGACGCCATGTTTTATAAATAGGATGAACACATTCTCTTGCGGATTCTATTTCTTTTTACTTTACTTAGTGATACATAGTTAGTTTTATATTGTAATAAAAATATAATTTTTGTAAAATTATTTTTGTAAAATTATTTTTGTAAAATTATTATTTTTGTAAAATTATTATTTTTTTAAAATAAAAAGTTTTTTTTGGAATAGTTAAAAGTGCTTATTCCATCAAAATAGGTTCCAATTGAAAAAATAAAAAGAAGGAAATTGAATTCAAAAGAAATCCACTCATTGAAGATGTGAAAGATTTCTCATGTGAAAAAACATTCAACAATGCTGAAAAATATCTAGGGGAATTGTCTGTGAATCAAATAAAGCCCTTGTCGGAAAAATGCCTGAATTAATTTTATCTGCCAGTCATTTCCAGTTTTCCATAAAACATTTCAAATTCAAGTCCATCAAATAAGAGCACTGTCATCTATCTCCAGAACAATTTAAATACCGTGTTTTTTTATTAGGAAACTAAGTAACACCAATACAGCTAGTTCGTAAAATGTTCAACATTCAAAGTTTAATAGAGTTGATTCTGATGTTACTTGTGTTTAAATTTAATTTGCAAATATATCCTACACTCCGGAATTTTTGTTAATCTCACAACAAATACTCATTTATTCGGATTATAAATGAATGCATGGTGTGATTATTAAATGTCGAAGTTTTGAAGTTATGTATATAGTAATAACTTTAATATTTCTTATCTGAGTAATTATGTGTTCTTACTCCGTTATATTAAAATAATTATATTTTATATGTAAAATGCTAAGATTACAGCACTAGTTACGTTATGGAGCTATTTGTGGTTGTTTTTGGAATTCATTTTTAAAATAATATTCCTCGTCAATATACATTTACAAATTGGTTTTCTTGTAGCCCCACATCTCGGTGACAGTGCAAAGTTCTTTTCCTTTTCTTTTTTATTCATTGTAATGCCCTAGGGGCCAACATAATTCGCTCCGTGTTATTTTTATATGACGGCAAACAGAAAAACTCCTTGTAAAAGTGCCCATTTAAGAACGTAATTTCTTAATTTAGTTTTGAAAATATTGGATTATCTTCCCTAAATATACATCGTTTTAAAGTCTCAAGCATCGTGAGCTTGTAGATGACGTATTCGGTACATAAAATATTAAAGTTTGAAGAAGACGGATTATACTTTAGTGGATGAGAATTTCTTATGTGTTACTTTCGAGGCCTAATGATTTCACTGGAATTTTTATTGGTTTTTATTGCTTCAGCTAAGAATTCGATTTTTCTCAACAAATAGAGTTTTTACTATAAATAATCTTGCACTGCTCCGCAATCTCAACTTTATCCATATAATAGTTAAAAGCGAAATAAAGCTTTTCAACTAATGGTGAAATTATGTTAAGTAATACAATTCCAAAAGAAAACTCATCTTTTTCAAATCGCGTCTAACTTTAGAGGAAAACTTGACTCTAAGCAATCTGTTACACAACTTGAACTTTTCAATAGTTCTATTATTATTACTGAATAGAAAATTCTAATCATTGCTTATATTTTATTATTCTTCTACTATATGTTTCAATTTAGACTCAAAATTTCAGAAAGATTCACTCTGTACCTTTAATTTAGTATTGTTCGCTTAATATCCTTATTTTAAAATTTAAAAATACAAATAAAAACAATAAACACGTTGATAAAATTAATATCCGTTTATATATTGAAATTAAATATTTTTTGTGAATTATATTATAAACTGAATTTTTATATGGAACGAGTTAATTTGAAGTTTGAATTAAATAGCAACATTTTTAATTCAAGTTGAATGAATCGGAAATTTTCATTTAAAATGTTTGTTTAATAACTATGAATTATCTGTTAACATACCGGTATGTCAATTCATTATTAGTTTAAAACAAAATATTCCCATGCGAATCGTGTGGTACTAAAATTAATTATATTTTTATGTCATTTTAGATACTTTTTAAATGTAATATATTTTTCAATATATACAAAAGGATTATAAAATTTTTTAAAAGTTTGTTTAGTAATTTTTTGGCTGCACATATAGGTGCATACAGAAAAATTATTATTTGCGAGAAATAAAGAAAGACATGAAACGTGTAAACAATTTCGGTGGAGTACTCATTGTTTAGGTTACAAACATTCTACAAGAAATTGTACATCTACAGTTGCTGTAGGGTGTGTAAAACTAAAAATCATCATACTCTTTTACATTTTGATGATCCTCTCAGACCCAACGAGGGAAAGTAACTCCAGAGTTTCCCCTCCTGTAGAGCCACAACCTTCCCATGTATTTGTCAGCACATCTCTATCATCTTCCCATTACTCTTCTACCGTTCTATTGCAACTGCTTCGGCCGAAATTCTCGACTCTCAAGGATATAGCAATTCACTCTGCGGAAATAGGCATCTATTGACGCGCCACTGCTGTAGAATATCTCTCCTTTTGATTGTAAATTATCTCCCCTTGCATTCGATGCTCATGATATCACTATCAAAGTACTTGGACTGAAATGGAATCCCACACTTGATTTTTTTTCATATGAGCTGTAAAACTCACATACCGATTGCTCTAAAAGGATAATTCTTATCGAAATTGCATACATGTGTGTGGCCTTGATGGATTTCTCTCTCCTGTATCGTTTTTCGTTAAGCATCTTATCCAGCATCTCTGGATTTTAGGTCTATCATAGGATGACCCACCTCCATGTGATATTATTGCAAAATGGACAAGGAGGAACTTTCGGTCCTTACTGAACTTAAGCCTTTGTTTCATTCGAGTTGCATGGCTTTCCCGACAGCACAGAGAAGGTTTGGGCGTCCATGACCTATTTACGTTTTATATTCGCTGACGGAACCTCTCAGGCTGTGCTTCTCTGTGCAAACTATAAAGTAGCACCTCTTAAAGTCCTTTCGATACCTCGTTTAGAATTGTTAGCTGGAGTACTGCTTGCTAATTTGGTAGAATTTGTAATGAAAACTTATGCAAAGGAATTTTTTTATAAATAAAATATACGCATGGTGCGACTCATTGGTTAAAATAAAATCTTGGATAAAATCGCCGGTTTTTCGGTAGAAAACTTTCGTAAGTCATCGGGTAGCCCATATACAGGAGGAGTCCCTTCGCAATTTTGGCACTATGTTGAATCCTCCAGTAATCCAGCTGATTACGCGTCACGCGGTCTTCTTCCCAACGAGCTTGTCCCTCATGTCCTTTGGTTCTCTGGGCCTCAATGGCTCTCTTTAACCCAGTACCATTGGCCGCGGGATACACTTTCATCGATACCGTGTCCTGAAGAAAAACTGAAACTGAACTGCAAGAGGAACTCCTACTTCTAGTTAAAAGAGTTCAGTACACCGCCTTTCACAAAGAAATTGAAAATTTGTAAACCACTTCTTCCGAAAGTATTTCGAAGGCTAAACCCCTTTCTTGATACTAATGGTCTCCTAGGCTGGGGGGTCGGTTAGCACTTTCTGGATTATATATATATATATATATATAAATCTATCTATCTATATACAGGGTGTTACTATATTCGACCGACAACGCTTTACCCCAGAGAGCTCTCGTTAATTGATGAATTTTGATATAGGAACATAAACCCTTAAAGGGCTTAGTTTCCGAGATACAGGGTATTAAAAGTTTGAAATCAAAATTAAAAATTTGTCATAAATCAGAAACGCCTCCAAATATTTTTTTCAAATTTGGTGACCAATATGCTCTTTAAGAAAGTAATATTTTGACATAAACTAACTTTTGAAAAATTTAACCAGTGGCGCGCTATCAGGATTTGTGGCAACTTTTATCCCCCCTATCTTTTACGCCACTGGAACAAATATTTTTTTTTTATTTTTATAAATTCTCTGTTCATTTTTAGGTAAAAAAGTAATAACCTTTTATGGAGCTAAAATGAACGGTGTTGTAGATATTTGATTCTGAACAAAAGTCTGCAAGTACTTAGATAATTCACAAATTATGATTTGTTGTGTAATTTGCCCGTCGGCGTTTTGCTAAACAAGTAAGTATTTGCTTTTAATCCATACTATTAATTCGATTTCGAATAATAACTAAGCGTTAGGCGTTAGTTGAAAAAAGAATACATGCTATTTCTGAGATTTTCTGAGAACCAAATGTATTAGATACAACAATAACAAAATTGACAAAATTACAATAGTTGTTCAAACTGTCGGCCGTTTACTTGTAAGCACGTTCTACACCGTTTTCTCATTGAAAAACGTGTTTTTGAGAATAACTCCGGATTGGACTGAATGAGTTCTGTCGCAGCTTGAATTCTCGCTATTAGATCTTCTTCAGTTTCAACGATGGTTTCGTACACTAAGGACTTCATGTAGCCCCAGATAAAAAAATCGATAGGGTTTAAGTCGGGTGACCTTGGAGGCCAACATTGGGGTCCACCCCGACCAATCAATTTTTCTCTAAATCGTCTGTTTAGGAAATTTCTAGCACTTGCAGCAAAATGAACAGATGCCCCATCGTGCTGAAACCACATGTGTTGTCTAATATTTAACGGTACATTTTCCAACAATTCATCTAACACTTCTTCCAGAAACCGAGTATAAATATCTCCATTTAATTTATTTGGAAAAAGGTAAGGCCCGATTAAACAATCCCCAACCATACCCACCCACACATTCACCGAAAATTTATGCTGAAATCCACGTTCACGAACAGAGTGTGGATTTTCTTCATCCCAAACGTGACTGTTTCTGGAATTAAAAATGCCTTCCCTGGTAAATTTGGTCTCGTCTGTATACAATAAATAATTTGGGAAATTTCGATTTTCACGACACTTTTGTACATACCAGTTTGAAAATTCCATACGTACCGGAAAATCTCTAGGTTCTAATGCTTGAACCCTGGTGAATTTGTAAGGACGCAATATTTGTTCTTTTAAAACTTTCCATACAGTATTATTGTCCACTCTTAATGCATGGCCTAGAGTTCGAGTACTTAAAGATGGATATTAGACAACACATGTGGTTTCAGCACGATGGGGCATCTGTTCATTTTGCTGCAAGTGCTAGAAATTTCCTAAACAGACGATTTAGAGAAAAATTGATTGGTCGGGGTGGACCCCAATGTTGGCCTCCAAGGTCACCCGACTTAAACCCTATCGATTTTTTTATCTGGGGCTACATGAAGTCCTTAGTGTACGAAACCATCGTTGAAACTGAAGAAGATCTAATAGCGAGAATTCAAGCTGCGACAGAACTCATTCAGTCCAATCCGGAGTTATTCTCAAAAACACGTTTTTCAATGAGAAAACGGTGTAGAACGTGCTTACAAGTAAACGGCCGACAGTTTGAACAACTATTGTAATTTTGTCAATTTTGTTATTGTTGTATCTAATACATTTGTTTGAATTTAATTTTGATAGCTTTTGCGTTATTGTGATTTTTACTTTTATCAAGTTCTCAGAAAATCTCAGAAATAGCATGTATTCTTTTTTCAACTAACGCCTAACGCTTAGTTATTATTCGAAATCGTATTAATAGTATGGATTAAAAGCAAATACTTACTTGTTTAGCAAAACGCCGACGGGCAAATTACACAACAAATCATAATTTGTGAATTATCTAAGTACTTGCAGACTTTTGTTCAGAATCAAATATCTACAACACCGTTCATTTTAGCTCCATAAAAGGTTATTACTTTTTTACCTAAAAATGAACAGAGAATTTAAAAAAATAAAAAAAAAAATATTTGTTCCAGTGGCGTAAAAGATAGGGGGATAAAAGTTGCCACAAACCCTGATAGCGCGCCACTGGTTAAATTTTTCAATAGTCAGTTTATGTCAAAATATTACTTTCTTAAAGAGCACATTGGTCACCAAATTTGAAAAAAATATTTGGAGGCGTTTCTGATTTATGACAAATTTTTAATTTTGATTTCAAACTTTTAACACGCTGTATCTCGGAAACTAAGCCCTTTAAGGGTTTATGTTCCCATATCATAATTCATCAATTAACGAGAGCTCTCTGGGGTAAAGCGTTGTCGGTCGAATATAGTAACACCCTGTATATATATATATATATATATATATTTATATGCATACTAAACAAAATAGATGTTTTGGAATTAAGACTTATTTAAATCAAATTAATTGGCTCAAATCAATAGAAAATTACAAATCATATTAATTATATTATTTAAATAATAGGTTAGATTTAAATAAATGTTTTTCTATGTGTATACTTAAGACTTTATTGTTTTTATCCACGTGTTTTTTATCTTATAGTTAATCCAGAAACAAAGTTTTTTCAGATCAAAATATACTACGGCCCTTAACAGATTTTTTGCGCTCTAATACTAGGAGATCGGGTCTCTTGCAAAAAGTCGTTAATCTTGTAAAATAAAACCTCTGGGATTATTTTCTCTCAAAAATCATTTTTTGAGTACGTCAAAGCCTTAATTTTAGTAAAATATCACACGGAATAAAAACAGAAATCTGAAAATAAAAAAACTTCAGAATACGTATAAAGAATTTGTAATAAAAATGGTCCAGATGGATTTTTTCAATCGCACATCATTATCGCTCTTAGAAAATTAATATATAGTTATATTTTTTAATACTTCATTATTTGTACAGAATCTTTTGTAAAGGTCAAATAAATGTAATTGTTAGACTAAAAAACATTACTGACTAAATGCAAGTTAAAAGCACAAACTTTTAATTAGAAGAATGTTTAATAGAAGATTTTCTACTGACATTCTAATTACGATTATTAATCTGCATCTATAAAGCGCTTCAACGATAGGAAACACATAATATCTTAATAAATATCTTATTACAATAATGTAGGTTAATCAGATATTATCATCAGGACTTGCAAAATGTATATCTCTATTTATCTAGAAGCTACTTATCAGCTTTTTTCAAAACTTTTTTAAGTACAAAATCTATACTATTTCTATAATTTTTTCATTCTTTATCCCTTTTCTTGTATCCTATCGAGTGTCGGACTTTGGTTAGTTATTCGTCTTCTTCTATCTTCCCATGCTTGTCTACTCCTGTTATCATGTTCAACACTTCCAATGTCTTATCTCTTTATATTCTGACCTCTACTATTTTCTGTATCCGTTTTATCCGCGACATACCCTTTTTCTTCTTTTTACTATTTTTTGTTTCATGTATTTTTCTTATTAGTTTACTTGGTTCCATCTTCATTATGTGCTCGTAATAATTTACTTATCATTTTATTATTTTGCTAATTATTGGTACTTGTTTAATCCTTAAATTAATTGTTTCAACCCTTACTTTATGGAAACTATTCATAAGAAATATGAAAAGATAAATTATATTTATCTGAATTTTTACAGTATATTTAATCGACCTAGGTTTCGCAATTTTGAATAAAACTTAAAAAGCTTTGGAATACTGTGGAAATTAAATTTATATAATTTATCTGTTCATATTTGCTTAATCCTTTCTTATATGGTTTCGCTTCTAACTGTATCCCATTCTTTCTCCTCAGATGACTCATTTTAGTTAGGTCTATCATACTATTGTCTAATTCTTGCTGCCATATAATATTGTCAGTGTAACTATTGTGTTATACACCAGGTGGCTCCCTTTTTTTCTTATATTTGCTAGCTATGATTCTATTTTTCCGCCATCCATAATAATGTTTCTTAGATATTAATATGTTATTTGTATGTTATTTTTTTGCTATCATCTTGTTTTTTATGTCTCGTCAGCATTTTACTTTTGTCTGTGTTAGTTTGGATTTTTAATTTTATGTTTTCTCGATTATCTTTTTTATAGTTTTGAAGCACATTGATTATAAGAATTCTGTAATTATTACAATTTACATGCTTTCCCTTTTTGTAAATGGATATACAATTGGATTATTTTGCCTGTATTTCGTAATTACTCATCTTTCGCATGCCTTTTTACATATTTTCCAACGCAGAATATTCCTATCATATCATCTTCTTTCCCCGCTTTAGTTATCTTATGGCTTTATTGTTAATACTAGTTCTTCTCTTCCTATACTTTCAGTTTGGATGTTTTCTTCTCATTTCCTGTTAGATCTCTGATTCCTTCTGTCTTTAACTGCTGTGATTTCCTTTCTTCTTCCTCCTTTCATTCCCCTTTCTTTGTCTAAATGCCAATATTTTGTTTTGTAGTTCCTTTGTAATTCAATTCCAAAGTCGTTCCACGTCTTCCTCTTTGCTATTTTGACTGTAACCTTGGAAATGTTCTTTCATGTATTTAGTTTGAATGTATTTTTTCCATTCTTGTTTTTTCTTCTTCACCTCCATCCTTACTTTTTCGTTTCACCATCTCGTTCTTTTGTTTTGGTTATTACAGTTTTTCATTCCACGTACCTGTTCGTAGTTTTTAAATATTCTTTTCTTTTTATATTTTTCCCGAACCCTCTCTATTTTGAATTTATTCACTTAATTTTTTTTCTTTCTGTTCATTCTTCATTAGATCATTCGAGTTTGCTGTGACCATTCTGTGTTGAGTAGATCAGTCTGGTTCAATTTTTGTTAATATATTATTTATGTCTTATTCTAGGTATTCATCATTCAAACAACAAAATTTAGTTAATTTTATTGCCATATAAATTTTAAATTGTACTTTCATGCCTGACATTTAACTTTCCTTGAGGTAAACATCTTACATTTTACCACGAAAATTATTCCTTTTATTTAAAGTTTTGATAAAGCACGAAGGTCTGTACGTTATGAATATTTTTCATGAGAATTTATATGCGTGCCGGCATCACGAGATATAATTTTTGTCAGGTCATGTTGAAATAAATACCGTTTATTTGGAAGTGTAGATATTTAAAAGTATTAACTTTGGGATAGTTGGGATTATTGAGATGAGTGAAGTTTAGATTTCTTCACTCATCTCAATTATCCCAACTTAATTTTCAATTCCTTTGGGAGACTTCCTTTTTCGGTTCATCTGTTCTTTGATTTCTTTACTGAGATATTCAAGTGTTCTTGGGCTCTCATGCTGCCTTTTGTGAGGTTTAAGTTAATTAATTTTATATTTTTATTAATTAAATTTTTTTATGTCTAAATTCACATTTGATTATTATTGTTACTAGGATCCTATAATTGGTAAGTTGTAAGTTTCTTCCCATTGTTTTTATTATTTTTTGAGACGCTTTAATTGTAATTTGAGACCTGAAGATGGCTGTGTTATGAACCGAAACTAGTCGTCATAAAATGTATATAACCTTTACGGAAATGAAGCAATTTTTGGTAATGAAGTTTTTTTATTGTTTCTTATTACTAATGTGTTGTATAATTATTGACTAATGCTCGCCTACGAGCGCTGAATTTATTGAATTATCGGTTAGTTTTGTGTTAATTATTATCACGATCACATGATTTATCTGGTTTCGAATTTTCATAAACAAAAAATATATACCTACCTATCAAATTGGGATATCCAATTAACATACATAAGGCAATTAGATACTCATTAAAGTAAACGTATAACTTCCATTACATGGAAAGTTGTTTAATAAACAGAGGCAGTTAGTAAGTTTCTAAACTTAGGTACTTTGAGTTAATGTCATAATGTGTGAAGTTATCAAATGTTTTATAGGAAAATCGACATAATGGTCGTTGTACCTAATAATGGATAGTTTTAAAATTTAAACCTGGTACAATGAATTTGCAGCTTTAAACCTCGTACAATGAATTTGCAGCTTTAAACCTGGTACAATGAATTTGCAGCTTTAATGTGATCCAACATCTTACGCTAAATTGTCTATCAAATTACCTTAATATGAGTTAACGTTTTTAAAATAACGAGATAAATATCAGAAAGGACTATCAAATGTCTTGTTTTTTAAGATTTGTCCCCGTCATAAGTGGTGCCTTCGATAAACTACCACTTTAATATTCTAATGTAGCTTATAAAATGGAATTGAGGAAGATTAGTCGATTAATTAATATACACTCCGATACCCAGGTAGTACGTAAAAATCAAGTCACACGCCTCAAATTAAATTATTGTTTGGGTCCATTTTATATGAATGGTGGTACCCATTAATTATATCACATATCATATATATCATATTATATCATATATTGGCACAAAATCATAACTTTAGACGAAGAATACTATTTTATTTATTACTTTACATCATCACTGTTAAGATTCCCGTCCATCCTCCTATTGCTACACTACTGTCAAGAAGGCAGACACGATCAAAAAAAATATAAATATTTTACTGATTTGTCAAATTTTTGATTAATTGTAAAAACGTTTTCAAAATATACTATAAATAAAAATTAAGAAATTCTAAAAACTCCTACAGTCCACACGTCCCTACAATCACGGTTGGAACAGGTATATACAGAGTGAGTTTTGAGTATATTTTATTTTATTTTTATTTATTTACTCTAATTTACAGTTTCCCATTAACAAATTAGAGACATAAAAGAATTAGGTCTATAAAAAAATAATAGCGAGCAAAATAAGAAATAAGATAATAAAAAATAGAAAAGAAAAGTATACAAAAAAAGTAGTTTTGTTAGCCCAGATAAATCTAAGTATAGGTTCTTAAATAGATACACCTAATTTGTCCAGGAGAAGCAAGGAAAATGTCAAAAAGATTACAGCTATTATTGACGCAAGCTTAGGAACCAAAAAGTTTTTTCAAGAAGATTATTAGGTATTAGCTAATACCTTACGTAGAAGAACAAGTGAGCAGCATTTTCTTCTAACAGCTAGGCTATTAAAAGAATGCTTCACTAGTAAATGGTTATTATTTAGAAACGTTAACACAATTAAAAATAATGTTATTATTAGTAAAACAAAAGTTACTTGGTAACAGAAAGGATTTACTAAAAAAATCTGCAACAATGTCTTGAGGTGAATCCATCAGAATACCGTTATATTTCATGTTATTGTTTATGCCAGATACTCTCTTTATACTGTTAACAAATGCCCAGAATTTTTAAGGATTCGCTTGAATATCACTTTCTATTGTCCGAACGTACGTTGTGTATGCCTGATCAATATCTCTTTTAATTTTCGCTCGCAATCTATTAAATTCAGCATATGCTGCAACATTATTATTTCTCTTAAACTGACGATGATTTCGGGCTTTTTACTAAACATTTTCTCCAGACTGAGTTCAAATTGTATTGATTAAAACAATCGATATTTACATAATCTATCTATAACCACTTAATATTTAAAAACCTTTTTGAAAATTTTGACATAACGTTATTTAAATGTTCTTAACTTCACGTGTTGCAAATGACGTCATAAATAATTTCTAAATTGTTAGTTACAAACCAGTAAGTATTAATAAACCAATATAGCAAAATTAAATTAATAAATGTCATATATCTTACTCCTTGAAATTGATAACATTATTACAATGCATTTGTTGAAAATCCACTGGTATGCAGTAAGTTTTCTTTTCATAAATAATTACCGAACTGTGATAAATTTGTTGTTATTTTAGGTAATTCACGTTTATTTATTGTTATCACATAAACTAAATTTTATATAAGTTTTTGGTTAAAAAAACAATTTTAGGCTACAATAACAAACACTGTTATTTATCTTTACAAGAACAGAAGACAGAACAGGAACTTATTTTAAAATTGTAGTAACCTGTGATTTTGAACTAAATTAACTATATGCACTCTATGCAGCCTTAAAATGAAGAAGAGTTGTGAAAATTTTGACATGTTATTTATGTGTTATGAATTTTAAACCACTTTTTTTATATAAATAATGACATTCCTTACAATTTTGTTAATTACAACTGCTTTTAAAGAAATAACTCTTGTCAAATTATTTGCCACAAATAGTTATTTAGAACAAATTCAATAAATAAAAATTAATTATTACTTTTACGGAAGGAATGGATTGTTTAATTATGTTTAAAAGCATTTTAACAATGAATGTATTATTGTTTCTACGTGATATCAGTTTAGTATCTTTAAAATTCTAATTTTATTTTATTACTTTTAATAAAAATTTTATTCTAATCCGAAAGTTAAATTATTACAAGAAATGTTAACATCAATTGTTCTTATCCAGCTCTTAACATATACAAAATAAAAATTCATGAAATTAAAGTTCAATCAGATACTTAATAATAAATTTTATTTTACTTTTTTTTAAACTTCTTTTCACATGTTTTGTATTAGCCAGAATAATATAGAACTATACTCAAGTTTTTATTATATTACAATATATTATTATCGGTTATTGTAAAATTTAGTTTATTAGATTGTTCGAAAATACTAGTGATCATGAGTTTGTGACTTTCCATTAATTTTTAAAAAAATATACATATAAACCAGTTACTGTTAAAAATGGTAACAAAGTTTAAAAGATAAACCACTAAACTTTCGAATTCCACTTGTATGACATAATTTTTCTATAAAAATCTTATTAGAAAAAGAAGAAAAGCAAGCACACTCACAACCCCAACTGTATGCGTACGTATGAAAAATCCTTCAGTAAGCTTAAAAGATAGGCTTTGATCCCTTTGATCAGCTCAGGTACGAAATGCGTTACAGAAAGCAAGCAAACAAGCAACGAAGCAACCTCAATCGAGCCCCAAATTGTAACCTTGAGTAAGACGACAGTGGCGTATCAAATATCTTCATAAAATGCGAATTCAGTTATTAATTTTTGATCTTACAAATTCTTAAAAAAAAAGTACGAAGAAGAGCATGGATATAGGTTTCTCAAATAGTTTCTGATATTACAGATCAGCTTTATTAATTCTAAGTAAAACTTAATTGTACCTCTTTGGTATCTAACAGTGAGCCACTGATTGGAAAATTCAATTTTCCCGTAACCTTTAAACCCCGATCTCAAACGTCTTATGATGCTTTTGATATCCTTTGTTGATTTTTTTAAGCAAACGACCAATTATCTTAGATAATTACGGATATACGTTGAAAACTGAAAGATATTCTAACATAATTTAACTCCTTATACGAGTATATCGAATTTAATGTGGTCTTACCTGCATATTAAGAACAGAGATGTTATATTATTAGAATAATTAACATCAACTCCATCAAATGAAGTTGATTTAATTCCGATATTATACATAATAATATTCAATACTACTTATAAGAAAAAACTATAAAATTTAGGGGAAGGATTGAAGAATAATAATATGAATGTATTTTTGTAAATACAAGGTGTGACTTGTTCAAATCAAATTTAAATATTCGTGTAATAATATATAATTTACAACCTTTTCACGAATTATGCTTTATAAAGAAGGGATGAAACTGAAACTGTTTTATAAATATTCATATTATATAATTACCATATTTATAAATTTCCATTTCTGAAATTTTTTCCGTTCTTACACTGATCAAAAATTAAAAATGGACTGTTTGTTCAATATTCTTCTCCGAATGCTCCTATCAACAAACATGTGAAAGGAATATAAATAGAAAAGTTAACAAAGGAAATATTTTTATTAAAAAGATAATTATACTAAGTGACATGAAAGAAGAACACCCAGTAATAATTATTTTATTTGAATAATTTTTGGTATACAAGTATATTTGAGTTAGACTAGTAAATTATCAAAATTTGATAAAAATTGAATTGTTAACTTCTTCAAAAAAAAATTAAAATGTGTTGCGCCACCACGATGTCTTATGCACTCATTAACACGTCTGGGCGTACTCTTAATGAGGTCATCGATTTCCTCCTGACGTATCTCATCCCATACTATATGTAATTCGAGCTGCAGAGCCGCTAGAATTTATGTAGAGTGGGCTAAATTGAGTAATCTTCTTCCCATAATATCCCAGACGTGCTAGATGTGTGAAAGAACCGGAGATCTCGGTGGCCAAGGCAACAAAGCAACTTGATTGTACTCAAAATGAGTCAAAGAAGCCCTAGCAACATGAGGTCATGCGTTGTCTTGTTGGAATATCCTGTTGGGGGTGGTCTGAACATAAGGTACAATATGGGATTCTATGACCTCTTAGACGTAGCGCGCAGCGGTCATGTTACCTCTAATGAATACCAAAGGTGACCTACTTCCAATAGCAATAGCTCCCCATACCATAACTCCAACTGTGTGGTACACATGCCTTTTCACACAAAATTGGGGATCTCGTCTTTCACCACGCCGTCTTCTCACCCTTGCACGACCGTCATTCATACCCAAATAGAATATGGACTTATCACTGAACATAATTGAATTCCATTCTTGGTCCCAATTTGCTGGTTCTCTACACCACGCTAGACGATCACGTCGGTGCCCAGGGGTCAGTGTTAGCACAAAATGGGGACGGTATGAAAATAACTCAAAGGTTCTTATCTGGCGATAAACGGTTCACATTCCCAATCGCCCTTCCATATTCTTCAAACCACTGGTCCGCAATCGCAGCCCTTTAGAGCCAATAGTCTAAGATGGCGATCTTCGCGTACTTTGGTTCTTCTAGGACATCCTGTACCTTTCGCTCTTGATGTACAGCCTTCTTGGTTCCATGTCGGAACATACACTGCCACAGTGTTTAAACTCCTTTGCGTTCTAGTAGCTATATCTCTCATAGAAAATGCAGCCTCCCGCAAGCCCACAATTCGACCCCTATCAAACTCGCTCAACTGCCGAAATTTTTAACGTCTTCGCACTCGAAGCATTATGATTCAATTAAAGAAGTTTTTTTCTAATGTGTTTTACACCGTTTAAATTACAACTGTACCTACAAATGCTTAGTTTTTTGTTTTAGACCTACGCGATAGCAAATATTTTTGAAAAAGTTAACACAAAAACCGCTGGACTAATATCGCTGAAAAATTGATCGTTTTTTATTTTAACATAAACAAACATATTCCAAAATAAATTTTACAAAATATTCATTATTACTGGGTGTTCTTCTTTCTATGTCACTTAGTATAGTTTTCATTATAAAGAATAGCTTTGATTGTCAAAATTGTCAAATAACTGTAAAATATAGTGAAGAACTGTCAAAAAACTAAAAAATAATGAAAATTATTAAAAAACTGATGAATAGAGAAGAACTGTAAAAAACGATTGAAATTGAATACTAAACTTCTGTTCAACAGCTTTAAAAATGGTTAAAAATTGTAAATAATTCACAAAAAAAAAAAGAAAAAATAGTCAAAAAACTGTAAATAATAAAGAAAATATTTTCACTAAAGGGATAATTAGTGTTCCTTACTCATTATAAAAATCATGATTTGTTGCAAAATATTGTAATTAACTTTTGTTACGTTAAATTATCAGAACGTATGATTTTTTGGAGTTCATATTCCAAATAATTAAAAAGTAATAAACCAGTAATCAAAAAGTATTTTTATTTCGTACTTAAATCTATTTCTACAAATAAATGAGGTAGACATAATGGTAACGTAACGTAACTGGCACAGGAAATTTATAAACAGACGGTGAAAGTGACAAACGAAACCTCGAGATAAATGTCTGGCACAAATATACATAAACCCATTGTTACTGTTTTATGGTGCTGGTGTTGAAATGTAATAAAGACATTTTAGAAGATGTATTTCAAATAATTTTTCGGCTTCAATAACGAATGGAATCCACCCATTTGCATACAAATTGCTTCAAAATAGAATAAAGTGCATCTGCCAGAAGCAAAACTTAAACGATCAACAATTTTTAAGCTTTATTGAACTGTTAGGTTGTCATATCAATAAATAACTGCTATTACAGAATGTCTGCTTTGATTTTAGATAAAATATCAACAATATTTTCAGTTGTTGATAATTGCTGATAGTCCCACTAATTAAATAACAATTATTCAACTTCATAAAATAATCCGAGTAACTCTCGTTGAAAATTTGACAAATTTTTACATTAGTAAGACTGAAACTAAAATTTAAGTATTTACCTTTCATTCCATGTGGATTTGTAAAATTAGAGGGATTTTAAAAATTAAGCGTTTGTATCTTGTTTGTTTAACTGAAAACTAACAAACCGACGGCATTTATCGGAACTAAAATGTTAACGTTTTCTTTGTTTTTCACGGTTTGTGTGCCTCTCTAGCAAATGTCGCCGCCCTGCCAAAATGATCAATACTATGATTAATAATTAAAATCAAAAGATCCATAATTTAGCAAAAATATTTAGTAAAGTATAATAATAATCATCATAATAATAATGGGGTATGCCTGTCCTCAAATTATTTTCTTAGTCAAAAATATTTACTATTTTCAATTTAACTTTCTATATCTCTGGTACCATCATATTATCATTATATCTTATAATTTATTGACAATTAGTTTCTTTTTACTTTATTTTTCTACCCGCTATTTTTTCGGCGCTAGTCGGGATTTACTTTAATTTTAAATTTTAAATTTCATCAACAGATCAATCTCTTTTTATTTTCTTTTAATTTAATTTCCTTTACTATTATATTATTTTCTTACTTATTAATTTTTATAGATTTCATCGTACTTTAGAAAAATGGTTGCGTTTTCCATAAATCTAAATTCTTCTTTTAATAGTTTTAATATTTCAACCATTTTTTCCAAATTCACTATTTGATTTATTTCTTTTAATAAAACTTGAACTTCCTTTTTTTGATTTTCATAGTTGTCATTATTTATCGATTGATTTTGCGTGTTCATTTGTAAATTATTCTTTGTTATTTTCAAACCTTTTTTGCTCATTATTTTCACTTCTAATTAGTTTTCTATTTTTATATCTTAATTCTTCAATTTTCTTTAAATATTTTATATATACCGGGCACATTGTATAGTTGGCCGTGTGATTCTTCGCAGTTGTAGCATTTAGCTTTCCTCGTTTCTATTTTTATTAATTGACAATTTTTGGTTTCATAATCTTTACCACTTTTAACACAGTTATGTTCCATTTTGCATTATAACATTGTGTCACCTTATTTTTTCTTTGATATTGTTTCCATAATACCTTATTATCTAATTATTTAATTTTCTTTAATGTCATCGTCTTTTTTAATTGTTAACAAGTAGCTATGGTTTTGCATTTTTGAATTTTTAATTTTCATACTGATTATATCTATTACTTTTATTTTAGTTACCTCCTCAATCTGTTCTTTAACTTTATCCATGTTTGACACCGCTTTTAATACTGTTCTTTTAAATTTGTCTTATCTGTATAAGTAGAAATTTAACTTTTTATTCTTTAAGTGATTAATTAAAATTTCCTCAATTCTTTGGATCCGGTAAAAATGTTTTAAGTGTTCTCTATTAAACTGAACTGTGAAATTATTTGATTTAATTGTATTTCTCACCTGTCTGATGAATTCCATGTGATCCCCTGTCTGCCTTCCAATACTACTGCTGGTGTTTTACTTTTATTTTCTTCTTTCTTATCCTCTTTCATCCCAGCTATTTAATCAGCTTTATCTTTAAATTCTTCCAGTGCCTCAACCTTATTTTTAACTCTGACGTCGTTGGTTTCCTTGCTCTGTGGCTTGATCCACTCTCCCTCCATGGTATTTTCTTCACTTTCTTCTGAATTTTTCGATGATTTATTGTCGCTTTTAATTACCATTTCTGTATCCTCATTCTTTCTCATTTCCTATTTCGGTATATCAGCTTCATTTACTACATTTCCAAGCTACAACTCTTTCTCCCGGTTTTGGCTCATTCCTTCTAAGAAATATGCTTCTTTGCTTTCTTTCCATCTACTCAGATATTTTGTTGCTCCATAACTTAACTTTTGGTTTTTCTTCCTCGTATTGTCTCTTATTAACATTAATAATACCTTCTTCTTTCTTTCTTCCAATTCCGCTCCTTGATCTTTCCTCACTTCCGCTGCTAGATTCGTTCACTTCTCTATTTCTTCTGTGCTTGTATTCTTTTTACTTCGGCATTTTGGTCACTTTTTCAAGTATTTAGTAAAGTTCGGACATGGATTTTATTTATTTATACAGCATTATGCATTTGGTTTCATATAGATACTGACTGTATATGCATTTATTACAATTAGTATTTTGATAACTACTCATTTGGAAATAATTATAGTTTGGTTTTATTTAGTAAAGTTAATTTACAATGTTAACAATAAACTATGAAGTATCATTAAATCGGTGAAATGTAGGTAATGAAAATTAAAGTAGGTTGCTAGGTATACAAATAAATTAAAATAAATATATTATTATTTTAGAGATATATATACAGGGTGGCCCAACGAAACAGAGCCATTATCAGGAACTGCGTCAACGTTTTAAAAAAACGCAGAGACCCGTCGATTTTTGATCAAAGGGTACACTTTTTTCCAGAATTTTCGACTTCTCTGCATACACCTCCAAGCGAGGGTAACAACCACCCCAAAATATTTAAGTAGCATTAGGGGTCAAGTAAGGTATCATTTTAAAGCCCTTTCAATTATCTTTATAACAGTCTTTAAATTTTAAAATTCGGCCTGACACTTTTTAAGAAAATTACATTTTAAAATTTAAATTATGTACTTTTTTTTTCATTTTTATCAAAATACTGAAAATGACACATGCGTCGTTGAGTACGATAATGGTTTAAATTTTTGATTTTCTTGCTTTGCATTGTTTTTGTAATTTTTTTATCACATTTGTAAAAGACAAATGGATACGATACGGACACACAAAGAACGTGAAATTAGTGGATTCGTATATGGAAGCGAAGGTTTAATTGTGTTTTTGAAAATTAAATACCATGGTTTATTCTATTGCGGAAAGGGTAGATATCATTTTGCTTTATTTTATGAACAATAAGTGTGCAAATGTAACGGCTCAGTTATTTCATGAAAAATATCAAGATAAACAGGTCAGTAGCAAGTATGTTCTAGAGTTAGTGAAAAAATTTCAAGAGACTGGAAATGTAGCTAATAAAAAACGAGAAAATAGACCGCTGTAGTTAATACAGTTAGTGAAGTTGCAGTTTTGGGACATGTTCATCTAGATCCTACGTTAAGTACAAGGCAATTAGCATCTGTGTCTGGAATCAATCGAACTAGCATTCAAACCATTTTGAAGAAGAACAAATTCCATCCGTATAAAATACATTTAGTGCAGGAACTTAATGAGGATGATTATGACCGCCATTTGCAATTTTGCAAAATAATGAGTGAGCGAGTAGCGAACGATGCACAGTTTCTTTTGCAGCTTTTTTATGAACGGTACCGTAAATCGTCATAATTGCCGCTACTGGTCTGATTCAAACCAAGAATTTTCCAGGCGGTACATACTCAATTAAATACATACAAAAATTAAATGTAATATTTATTACCTGGTAATTTGACTGGCAAAATGTATTTGCAATTACTGGAAGATGCTATTGACCCTATCTTGACCGATATTATTGAAAATGCATATTTAAACGTAATTTTTAATTCTGATCAACTTTTTTTAGTAACGTTTTTCGATATTGTCATATTTAAAGGTACTTTACTCTTGATTAAAACTCATATTTTTTGACAAACCTCGTATACCACTGAAAAAATTTGAAATTTGATAACTGTATTCTAGGTTTTAGATAATGCAGAACTTTTTATGAAGAATAACTTTTTTCCCTAAAATTAATAATAAAAAAGTTTTCCATATGATTCCAACTTAAGGGGACATATTGTATATATACATATTGTAAAAAGTTGTCTGTCTAGTCTTTCTTTCCGTACATCTTCTGTATTAAATTTTAGTCTGGATTTTTCAGTTTTTATTTGATTGATATGAACAGGGCTCGTTTATTAGACCGAATTTGTTCTTCTGGTTCAATTGCACTAAGCCCACTACTCTTACGTTCAAAAAGAAAAATTCCATTTATTTTATTGCTTTGTATTACTTTTTTCTTCTTCTTAGTAATTAGGACCTCTGTGTCTTTTTAGAGTTAATAGTTTATTTACCATTTTCTATAAAAGTATAAACAATCCAAACCAAACTACAAACCGCAAATAGATATAATGACAGAAGTTGACATAAATAAACAATGTCTCAAAAATTGTTACCAATCGAATGAATTAATAATAAAAATTTCTTAAAATTAGCTTTTTTGCCAAACTGCATGGCTACTTAGTTAATTTGACTTTTAGTTGACCTAACGGTGATATTTTTGAAGGAGCCTTAAATATTAAGCTCTACTTAATTAAATACACGTAAACGGTGAGGCGGTGCAAATGAGCCTAAATACGTCATTTTTTAATTTATTCTGTATTAGTACTTTGTAAAAGTCCATGCAGTAAATTAGAATAAAAAATCAACCTGTTTTCAAAATAATATATTTATTGTTTTACAACACTTTGCGGAAACATTGTATAAACCGTCTACAAAATAACAAGGTTTTAGTAAATTGTACTGCTCACGGGAGCGCATAGTGCAATAATCCCATACAAAGCCTAACTAGTCCAAAATGATTGATTGCAGGTATTCACAGGAGTGACGTTAGCAACTTCAAAGACTGTCGTTAAGTGAGTTTAAGGCAGAGTAAATCAGATGTGGCTGGATTTTCCTATTTTAATCTTTGTAATTTATCTATTTATCTATATTATTCCAACAATAATTCATTCAGCATCGGGAGCTTTCGAAATTAAAATCACATGATCATGAATAGATCAATTAATTCGTTTATGTAATAGTCCCTTTGTTGTTACAATTATATTAATACGTTACAGACAAATTGAAAAATATTAAAAACATATGTACAGGTTGTCGCAAAATTGATATGTTTTGTAGGATAACTCGAAAACTTCATACGTGAAATTGGGAAGGAAATAAGTATTCCAAAACCATTTCAGGAAAAATTTAAAAAAACAAAGGATTAATTAAGAAGAATAGAGTTTGCAGAGTGGTATTAGGAACAATTTCAAATCAAAACTTTTATTAAACACATAATATTTACTGACGAAGCTCGCGTAACCAATGCAGGAATATTTATACACAATGAACATTTAGTTCAAGTAATAAGAAGATAAGGAAGATTTGTTAAAGATACTCGTTAGTTTGCATATAGTCGCCTTGTTTGTTTACTCTGGCAGTGTAGTAGATCGGCAGTTGTTTATTTTTATTTAGTGCATGTCATAAAATTAATCAACTAACTGTTAAAAAACCGCATTGTTTAAAAAATAAAATTCTTGATTATCTGGTAAATATTCTTGGATATTGATCATTCCTTTTGAGGTGTGATGATATACATCATAGCATATAAGGTTTACATGTTTACGACGTCTGCTTAATTGTTAATAATTGTTAAAAAACGTATTATATATATATTCGATTGAGGAACATTTGTAGAATAGGTTTCGGTAAAACAACAGATATATTAAGATCTAGGGAAATGTTTGTTTACCAAACTGTTTAAACTTTAGTCAATTTCAGGTGTCAACTCCTACTTTTACTTAAATAATTGTTATTGATATAGAGAGAAAAGTCTTATTTTAAATTTTCAGATATTATTTGTTTTTAATTCGCATTCGCGAATTACACTTGTTAATATATAAATGTTAGCTACTGTTATGTTTTATCCACAATAAAACTGTAAATTAGTGCAATAAAATATTTTAATATTATTTTGACGTCACAATATAACACTCTACTGTTTCTGCTTGTTGCTTACGACTGACTGCTCGCGCATCTTCCTGCTGCTCGTTCTTCTGAACACGACTTTCCAGCATTTTTAGTGGGGAGCAGGGAGTACCGCTAATATAAATAAATACCAACAAGAGCGTATAACTTCTGACTGATTTTTGAGTTGTCGCGCAATAGTAATATTTAACCTACACAAAAAAAAATCGTTCCAATGACATACGTACATAGATATTTTAGATATGAATTTATCTGAATTGTTAGAAAACGAAAAAATACGTTTTTGTTCCAACAAAATGGCGGTCCTGCTCATGTAATTGTTACAGAATATTTACACGAATAGTTACCTAATCGCTAGATTGAAATCATGGACCGGTTAGGTGGCCACCCCGTTCACCCGATGTAAACACTCTTGTTTTTTTTATAGGGAGATTTTTAACATTTATAAGACTAACTTGAGTAATTACAAATTGTTCATGAATCATTTAAAAAAAAACCAGTGCACATGTTTAATTGTGCAAGATCGATGAGAAAAAGGTATAAGTTATTATTACGAGAGAATGAAATATAATTTGAACATTTGTTATAATTTTCACAAATAAGTTAATGTTAGGGAGACTGTTAATTACTTTTTTTTTGCTGTTTATGATATTATTATTAGTTTGACAGTTATTGCTGTTATTTTTATTATTTAAAGTGGCCATGATCCTCCAGTATTCCCAATTAAAATGTTATTATAGATTACTGAGTGTTCAGTTTTAAAAGTATCTTTAATTTTAAAAGAATATGATGAAAAATGTAATTATCCTGTAGTAGTATAACTACTGAAATTTAGAGATACAACATGATATATTAGGTGAAAACAGATTAAAAATGGAAAGGAAAAAACCAAAATATACGTGGTCTCATTTAAAAAACCCATGTTTCCTTAATGGAACCTCCTAAAAATATATTACGGATGTCATTGAACTATACTTTTGTAAATTTGTTAAAAGTTATTTTAATGTTTTTCAATATTTTTCATAATAAACAACCTTGTAATTTTCTATCATTGTCGAAAATCGCTATGTACCATAAAAACGAAACAACCTATTGAAGATCTGATTTGACGATCATCTGTTTATCAAGATAAATAACTCATAACATTTTCACTTTATTTTTTTCTATCTTCTCTTGTTTTAAATATACCCTGCAAAACATATCAACTCGGGACACCCTGTACAGAATATTTCAAATCATAAGTGATGATGTCGCACAATAGTCAAAAGTTGAAAACCCTCAAGATAGAGGGTTTTTTTTTTACTAAAACACGTAAAGTAGTAAATTAGTTAAAATAAAGCAAAACCGATAAAAAAATTTCTACAGAAGAATCAAAATACCACTATTAAATTAATTCTGGTTTATTCTTTTAACACGTTCTTTATTCTTTTCAGCGTCTCGTATTCGATATGAGATCACGAGCGGTAACATAGGAGGTGCATTTGCAGTTAAAAATATGACAGGAGCTATTTATGTAGCGGGAGCTTTGGATTATGAGACTAGAAAAAGGGTGAGTATGAATAGAAAAATTTGTAAATTCTGGGAATTTTACCTTAAAATTATCACATTGTGAACAACTATGGTGGATTTTAAATTTTCTTTATTCCAGGTAAAAATGGATGCCGGACAAAAATGTTGAGGCATTTTTATAGGGGGTTTTTTATATAGGATAAAATAATTCATTTCTAAGAATTTTTTCAATGGTTTGGTTATACTATACGAGCAAGGTTATCTATAACTCTGATAAGTCACTACTAAGTGAGTGGCAAAGTAATATGCGTTACTATCTTTAACCCGATATACATCACAACAAAAAACCAGGAATACAGCAGAATATATAAAAAGAGAAAAGTAACTATGCGAGGATGTCTTATCTAAAAGTTTTATTACATTTTCATATTTTCATCTTTTTAACAGAATTTATTCATTTCTTTACACATACGCAATTACTAGGCAAAACGTTTAAATAACTAGAATCTCTTTTCGTTTGTATATGAGATTAAAGACCTTTACAAAGTTAGTTGTAGGTAACACACAAGTATTCAATTTCCACTATTATTATTATTTCTAATATATGTATTTCAAAAACACAAACTGCTGCAGTTTTTCCATATATATGGGCAATCTTGAAATTCACATTTTAATATACCCCGTTTGTTTTTACATTTTTATAAGCCTCTTGCCGAGCTGATTATGTTTAATAAAGGATCTACAGTCACCTGAAAATCACATTTTTTTGAATTCAGATGTCTATAGCAGCTAAACTGTTAAAAATAAATAAAAACGGCGTACATGTCCCTATCCTAACTTTTCAAGTTCTATACTATGCCATAAAAAAATATTTGATGCAGAGTGATTAAAAATCAAATGAGATTTCAAATTTTTGACCAATCTATAACAAATATTTTATAATGCCGTAGCATAAAACTTGAAAAGTTAGGATAGGGACATGTACGCCGTTTTTATTTATTTTTAATTTCCACACCAACAATTTTATTTCTTTTTTCTCCATTTTTTCGATTTATTACTTTATATTCTCTTAATACTTTTCTTCTACTACATAAATTAATGAAATTAACTATTCGTATTTCTAATTCGTTTTTTTATATCATTTCCTTGGTAAAAATTGTTCAAGTTACTTAACATAATAAAAGTATCATTGAAACATTTATATCGATAACTACAGTCAACTTTTTTATAAACTTTAAACTTAGAAAGGAAAGTAATTTTAATGAACTACCGCCAATTACCCTGATAAACTAAATGAGCATATTTATACTTAATATTTGAAAAACTGAATTATTTAAGCATATACCCCAATGATAAATTCTCCAATTATATTTTTTTTATACTCGTAAAAACTGATACAGATTATGTATTTTTTTCATCCTATTTGTCCCTTCTAAGGTAATAAAGAGCCATTAAGAAAAATCATATTTGTAGGCTAAAATTTAAATAATTCGGGCTATCCACTTCCAAATAATAACATTTATAACTTGGCATTGTAAACTTCTTGTTCTTCTTTCTCGAATCAATAATATGCAGTTTCAGGCATCAGGTGGACCCTTATTATTAAGTATCCAATTTCTCCATTTTTTTTTCTATTTGTGACCAGTCCTTTTATTTCCTCTATTGTCAGTCCCCTTTCTATGTCCTTGATTCCTATCCAGGTTTTTCTCAGTTTTTCCTTTTCTATTCTTTCTATCTGTACTTGCTTCTATAACTTTCTTAAAAAAATTGCGTTCTGGTCCGATCTTATGATACAACCTTACCAGTTAAATTGTTATTTCTCTATTTTTCTTTTTATTGACTCTTGCTCTAACGACTCTCTGATTTCTTCATTTTCAATCTGTCATATTCTTTGTCACACCTACTATTCTTCTTAAATATTTTATTTCTATGGTATTTAAAGGTAATTTATGCTTTTGTTGCATAACCTAAGTTTCTCAACCATATATAACTGTAGGGACTATAATATTATTTTAGCTTTGTAATCTGATCTACTTATTTTGTTTTATTGATGTATTTAGGGAGTAATATCTTTATTGTTTTTTATTGTTTATACCTGTCTCTAGCGTACCGACATCTGTAATGATATTTACTAGGTATTCAAAGCATGTGTCTTGTTCTATTTTTATCCGTTCTATTAAAATTGAATATTTTTCTTTCTGTCTTTTATAATTTAGTATCATGTATTTAGTTTTACTTATGTTAATCGTCATTTTCAGTTCTTTCAGCTCGTCATACCATACGTCTACCAAGTTCTGTATTTTCCTTTCGGTGTCCACTATTAGTGTTATGTCATCCGCGTATAGTATCCACTCTTATTGGTACTAAGTATTTATAACCAACAGATGTCTTATTATTCACTGTTCTCTTTCCTGTATTTTTTGTAAGCCTTTATTATCATAACTAATATCATATTCATGAGCAATAAATCTAATCTTTCTCCCTTTATTTGTACCTTCATTATATATAGAATTTATTACTCTTATTAGTTTGTCTTCTACTGTGTAGGATTTTAGTAGTCTCATCAGTTATTTCAGTATCAATAGCTGTCTTTAAGTAAGTAACACAAGAGGTATTAAAAAAAGAAATGGTTGATAGAAATATGACCCGACAGTGGTTTGAAAAATATGTAAGGAACACTACGAATCAAAACTGTATACACAAGAAGAACAAGCTAATGCGACAGATGCAGACGATAATTATATATTACAAAATATACCGGAAGTTAACATAAGCTATCTCATATTATAGAAGAAATACAAAGAGAAATAGGAAGAAAGGGCAAAGCAGTTTGGGAAGACAGAATAGTGATTGAACTTCTTAAATATGGAGGAGATATGATACATGAAGAGATATATAAAATGATACACATCAAATTTGGACTGAAAACAAGATTCGTGATGAATTGAATGTAAGAAATATAGCACTAATAAAAAGAAGCAGAAAAAGACCGAAAAAAAGATGGAAGGACGACGTGGAGGAATACATAATGTCAATGGAAATAGAAGATTGGAAGACTAAATGCAAGAACAGAAAGGAACGGAAAAACTTTAAACAGATAAAAGAAATGGATAAATTGACGCTACGTGTCCGCCATAATCATTAAGAAAGGAAAGGTTCCAATTTCAGGGTTAAAATATCATTTTTTAGAAATGGGTAAAGTGATAATCCAAATTATTTAAAATTCACAGCTTACTCTAATTTGATTTGTCTCGATTGCTCGTTACCTCTGTTTATTTATCCTTAGTCATTAACGAAATAATAACTTTCCAGTAAATTATGTTGAGCATATTGAATAACAACCAATTTCTAAGGGAACGTCTTATCACGAGGTAAATATACATTCATGATGATAACGGTGAGTAGCTTTAAGTAACAAAGTAGCAATGTAACCTCCTATATGAAACTAATCAATTTGTAAATATTATGTTTAAAACTAAAGCAAAATCTAGTGGAATAATTCTTTTACTTTATTAGACCAGTGTAAAACTTATTTTTTTCTAATTATATTGTACTAGTGTGTTATCATAACAATATTATAATAATCATCTTAAAGTAATAAGTAATGAAAAAAATATTGACTTTATAAGGTAACGTATAAACTTTTAGATAAACATTCAATCCAAATTGAAAGCCAATGATAAACTCTGTTATATAAATTTGTGCGTGTAAATTTTAACAAACACGCCCGTTCATGGTTTTCAAGAATTTCAACACAAACAAAAACCCAATGACAATAATTCCTTTTGTAACTTTCATTGATCTTCCGTCCGAGGTTTAACTAAGGATATAAATCTAATTCATAACCGAAAGAGACAAACACAAGTTGTTCCATTCGAACAATGAACAACGACATTCAAGAATTTCGTAGTTCCATATCGATATTTTTAGGGTGTTTCATCTAAAAACAATGAGAATAATGGGACGACAACAATAGAATGAACATATAAAATAAAATCATATATTTTATTTGAACATTAAGAGAAAGAGTAAATTTCCAGAAATATGTTGTATTAAAATTCAGGAACGGTCTTTTTTTAATCAAATCACAGTAAACCACCCTCAAGAAAACCGATCATATGCCATATATGATAAACAGTTATTCTTGCACCTTTACCTGTAGGTTTCTTAATAGGTATCAGTAGTAAAACCTTGTAATAATGCTTCATAAGATGAGTTTATATTTTGGTCTCGCAAAACTTTCCTACACAATGTACAGCATTAATTCATGTTTCGTCTAAATAAAAAATGTTTTTATTTTTCGTCCTAATTTAACAATCAATCAATTAGCGTTGAGTGTCTACCCATTTTTCATATTTAAAGTTTAATTCATATCATACTTTCCACAATTTATCTCGGCTTATTATGGGTAAATCAGTATCGTGGGTTATAGCTTGTATTTACTTGTTCAGAAAAAATGAGTGAGCAGGTTACGAATTGCATTTAAAAAAAATCATCCACGTCGACTTTTAAAAATTTTGGTCTGCCTGATTTTTCCTCTTTTAAAACCTTATATATCGTAGATTTTCCATATCCCTTTGCTTTATATGTCATTTGAACTTCGATGTCAACAGTATTTAATGTTGTCTAAAGTAGATGTAGATATTCAATGTAACCCACTTTCATTTAGTGACAAATGGTCTAGTTTTATATTTTTTACATCTTTTTCAGTCACTTTTATTTTTTACGTTTATCGAAAAATAAATAACTGAATTTCTACAAACTTGAATGTTATTTAAATAAAACATAAATCACTTGTGGGCGCCGTTGCCATTAAAATATAATTATTTTTTACTATTAAGGTTACGAGTAGGTATTCTGCTATAACAATGAAAAATAGTAAAATAACACGATAGTCCGAGAAATGTATAAAATTTTATACAGAAGTCGTCGAAAACAATTTAAAATCAGCAACAAATATTAAATATTTACAGCATGTACCTTAAATATGATTTGTATACTAAATTAGGGATAATCACAAAACATTTCTAAGAATGTACTCTCTTAACGTTCAAATGAAGTATAGTGAAGACATTAAAAAATTACCAATATAAAATTAATAGATATATTTATACGTAAATGTAATATATTTTAACAGTGAAATAAATGTTTGTAAAATATTCAGTGATTAAATTTTGGGAAAAAGGATAGCATCGCCATATATCGGTCAAGACAAAGTTAAAGAAACGTATTTCTCACTCCGAAATTCTTTTGATATATAAATTAGTCGAATGACCATTTTATAAGTGTTCATTTGACGGCTTCGTAACACGCAATCAAATACGTGATCAAAAAGGAAGTTAATAGTGTCCTGATTTCGTTCACAGTACGAACTCCGGCTGGCAGCGTCCGACAACTTGAAAGAAAACTACACGACCGTTGTAATACACGTCAAAGACGTAAACGATAACCCTCCGGTATTCGAAAGGCCCACCTACCGAACTCAAATTACCGAGGAGGACGATAGAAATTTGCCGAAAAGTGTCTTAAGGGCGAGTTTATTATGTCTTACTTTCGTTCTTGCAATTGTGTTTTGTTTTTCTATATGATTTTTACTTGCAGTAAGCGACCAGGCTGATTATCACTTTAGTGTTAGTGGTTTGTCTACCGCATGTAAATGACTTCTTCTGGTTCTTATATTTATATAATGAGTATATTAGACGTAAACGTAACATAACTTGACCAAATTCAAAATTGTATACCCGTAGAAAAATAATTTCAGATTATTTTTTAGGATAAATGTAAAAGATAAAATATACTTATCTTAAAATTCCACCCTTACTTTGTGGAATCTTCCATTTTAAATGTAACAGATAAAATACATTTATCTTCAAACTTTCCAAAACTTTGTAACGGTTTTTCCAACGGTTTCTGGAAAAGTGGTTACAATATGGCGGTTTCGGTGATGTATCGGGCGCATTATTTTGGAAATATAAGGTTAATGGCAACTTTTTCCTCATTTTTATTGATAACCTATTTATTCCATGTAATGGATAATTATTAGATGTAACTATTTGTTTTATTATATTAATTTTCCTATTAAAATCACCTACATTTATTGGTATTGAAAAAGCTCTTTTATAGTATTAATATAATAATAATAATAATAATAATTTACACATAATTTTTATGAATATCTGTTCTTATGCACACTAATTTCATGTTTGTTCCGTTTACCACCAAACTATATTATTTCCTTGTAACACAATACTATTTTAATTTCAATATCATTTTATTTCTTGCCTGCCTTCTTTTCGGCCATTAGCAAGGATTTATCATTATAAAAACAAAAATACAAATAAAATAAGCTAAAAAGCCTATCTGATCAATTTATCGATCATTATTGGATTCTTGCATTTGAAATTAAATTCATCTAAATTTAAGTAATTTCCTATATTACAGGTAAGGTTTGAATTTTTCACCCTATCTCTGAAGATTTTACAGCTAATTTTGTTTGCGTCTTCTATTACTCCTTTAAATTTTAATTCTTGCATGAGCTGGTTGTTGCTGATTTCTCTTCTATTTTTCCCCACAATTTGTCTATAACAGGAATTTTCTATGGATTGAAACTTTTTCAAATTATATTTTGCAGCTGACGCTCATATGGGGATAGCATATTGAATAACTGTTTTGATATAAGTTTTATACAAATGAATTTGGAAATTTTAATTTTTGTTTTGGTTTTTTGTCATTCGAAACAATAATAAACTGGGTTTTATCTGGATTTGCCTTAACTTTCCATTTTTGATAATAATTTCTAATTTCTTCCATATGTCTTTCTACTTTTACTCGTGCACTATCCTTCCTCACAGTTATTAACGCACAATCATCAGCGAATAGCGCTATCTCTGTATCATTTCTTCTTGGGATATAATTGGTGTAAATATTGAACAATATCGGTGATAGTATGCTTCCTTGGGGAAGCCCTTCCTTTTTCTCAAACTTCTTTGTGGTAATTATTTTCATAAGCAATTTGGTAGGTTCTATTTGTCAAATAATTATTAATAATTTTGATCAAATATCTAGGTACTTTTTCTCTATCCATCTTTACTATTAATGCCTTCCTCCATATTGTGTCCTAAACCTTCTCTAAATCTAGCACTGCAAACGCCGTTTTTCTTTTTAAATTTAAATTTATCATACATCTATTTATTACACGAGCTAACTGCAATTCAGTATTTAACTTTTTTCTAAAACCAAATTGATCTTCCTTGATAATTTTGTTTCTAACTAAATAATCATTTAATCTTTTTAGAATAACTCTTTCCAACCCTTTAGAATTAATATTTAGAAGTGAAATAGAAGCCGATAATTTTGTGGATATTTAAGGTCTTTCCCCGGTTTTGGTATCAGAATAATTAAAGCATTTTCCATTTGTTAGGAAAATATCTAACTCTTAACGTCGCCATGTAGATATAGTACCTAAATCTGATTTTCATTTAGTTGTCTCCCTATAGCTTCTAATTTTTCGTTTTCTTCCAAGTAAATTATGTTATCTTTAACTATTTTATTCTTATTTTTCTTTCTGATTTTTATCTTTTTTTCTAATATTTCTTCGGTTATCTTTCTGGTATTTCACGTCTATATGCCAGTTGTTCTCTTCAATAAGATATTAGTGTAGCGGTTATTTCATTGTTTAGATCTACCAACTCATTTCTTAAATTATTGTCAATATCCTTGCCGTTCATTCTTCGAATTTGTCTTCTTATCCTATTTCTTCTTTTTATTACTTCAACATTTTCCTCATTAATTTGGACTCCCCTTTTAAAAATAATTTCTTTGGTTATGGCTTTTCAGCTGCTTCTTTAATAATACTATTCAATTTTTCAACTTTTTTGTCTAAATCTTGTTTTGTATTAATATTTCTATTAATTTTGATGATTTGGGTCAATATCAATTTAAATTTTTGTCAATCCGCTTTTACTAAATTGTGTTTTAGTATAACTGCTTTTTGAGGCATTTCAATATTTTTGGATATTTTTGCAATGACTGGAAGATTTAGTTCTGGTAATGATTTAATTTCTGTGATATTTATTGTTTTTAATTATGAACAAGTCGATCGTACTAAGTCTCCTATGATTATCCAACCTCGTTGTGCCATCTGGTGCATATAAGAATAAGTTATTTTCTACTATCTCAATTGGTTTCCGTCTCTAGTGGTCACTTCGTTGACTCCCCATAACGTATGTTTAGCGTTCATATCACCCGCGATTACTATCCTTTCACTGTTAGCAATAATTTTTTGTACATCATTTTCACTAATTAAATTTTGAGGTTTTACATAAATGGCAGCTACTGTTAAATTTCCAGTTTGAATTGTTATACTTTCAAAAGATTCTATATAGATTTCACACTTATTAAAGATAATGTTGCTTTTGACATAAAGTGCTAATCCATCCACCTTTTCTAGTTTTTCTATTACTGTACTTTAGATTATAATTTGGAATAAAAGGGGGCGGGGCCTTGATTATAAAAATTTCAGATACATATATAAAATCTGTATTTTCTCTTACTACCAATTCTCTTAACTGATTAATTTTCTTCCTACTTCCTACTGCGTTCCAAAACATCATTTTTCTACTTAAATTTTTACTTATTTAAACATTATTATAAATTAATTCGTACTTAACGAATATACTTGCAGTTTCCATATATGTTGAAGATTGCGCGAGTTCATTTTAATATCATGTAGAATTCTAATCATCTCCTTCGTCTTTAGACAAATTTAGTGTTTGCCCTTGTCATTTAACTTTGTTGCCTTTTTTATTAATTCTTCTTTGTCAGATTTCGTGATGGTAAGATCATTTTCTACAACTTTACCATTAACTGTTTTTAAAACTATAATCTGATGATAATGATAATAAAGAATGCTATTGATTGGAACATCTATAATTCAAAAACAAGTATGTATGTGTAATGCCTGTCAATTTCTTTAATCTTATCTGATGATACCAAAATTTGAAACACAATTCATAAAAATATTTAAATTGTTTTGGAAAATCCTGAAATTTTAAAATAAATGTATTTTATCTTTTTATCTGTTACATTTACAATGGGGAGATTCCACAAAATACGGGTAGAAACAATCATTATGTTGTTTTGGAGTTTATGGATATTGAATTTACAATCATTTTCATATAAAATATCCATATCTCTTAAATTCTCGTTATAATTTTGGGAATCATATATGGGGAAGTAAGGGCAAGAGGGTTACAATCTAAATATAATATAAAACAGAATGTCACATTTCGCTTTCATACGTACTATAAAACAAGAATAATGAATAGAAAAGCGAGGAATGATACACATTTCAATCAAGCCATTCATTTCCACTCCGAGTTTCCATTTTATCTCATAATATATACGTTTAACGTTAAATAAAATATGGAGAATTTGGCTCAATCCCAAAAAGTATTTACTG
This sequence comes from Hermaeophaga mercurialis, assembly GCA_951812935.1. Lineage (NCBI taxonomy): Eukaryota > Metazoa > Arthropoda > Insecta > Coleoptera > Chrysomelidae > Hermaeophaga > Hermaeophaga mercurialis. The sequence goes on from OX638362.1 coordinate 46,814,288, forward strand.
TTAACACGAACCTGCAGGAGCTCATTGAACGGAAATCATTTTTTAAATATTTAAGGTGTTATACATAAACTAAGAATTTACAACTAAATTAATAAAAATATATAACATAATTGTTATATATTAAATGTCTATGTATAGCACTTCATATTACATGTATTTTTTGTTTTTGTCTGTTTTTTTTTGTTGTTTTTTTTTGTTTTTGTTTTAGTTTTTTTTTTAGTATTAATGATCCTTTTTTTTTCCTTTTATGTGTTTGCTGCATGTTGTAGTATGAGCTCACATTAGTAGCTTCAGATAGTCTGAATGAAAACTACACTACCATAGTTATCTACATACGGGATAAAAATGATCTACCTCCAGTATTCAACTGCTCCACTTACAGTAGAGTCATCGAAGAAGAAGCTCCTGCCCCTTATCCCTTGAGATTAACACAGGTTTGTATTTTATCCGATAGTCGAATTCCTGGACAACTTGTAAAGTTATGAAACTAAATCTCGAAAAAAATGAAGCTATTCTTTGTCTGAGAACATATAATATTATTGTACAGTAAGAATAAATCCTTTTCAGATTATTTGTAGTCCACATCGAATTTGTAACAAAAGGATCCATTTCACATAAGTAACAACAATTTTGCAAGGGTTCACTAATAATCCTGGCTCTAAAATAACGGAAGTTCTGTAATATAGTTTAGGAAGGTGATTAGTCATAAAATAGCAATTAATTTAACAATCCGCAACTTTGAAGGATCTAACAACAGTGTTAGCGAAACCATTCTCATTTAGAGCTCATACAAATATATACTAATTTACGCTCGTGACTATTTTAAAGATTTATTTAATAAAGAAAAAATTAAAAATTCTCATTGTAATATTATATTATAATCAACGAATATTAAAATTTATTTACTTTAAGATGAAATTAATGCTGGGTTCTTTTCTAGTATTGAATAAATTTTATTTCATTTCTCATTCAACTAATGTTTCCTGCTTCTTACGTTTTGTTTCCACAGAGTTTTTAAAATTGCGCACGACAAGAAATTTCTTAAATTTCATCACCACTTTTATTGATCGAAGTTTGTTTGCTTCAGCCTCACGTTTTGTATTTTAATTAAATTCTTTGCTTGCTTGAAATAATTCAACCGGTTAATATGATCATTTCCTGATCGAATTTATTCACGATATTAAGAAAAACGGCTAGGAAGGTATTTTTTTGCAAAAATGTCACAATTTTATGTTTTTGTTAATCCAAAAATTATGTTGCAAGATAAACGTATTGAATCCTAAAAAATAGAAAAACTTACTAGCAACAGATAAATCATATTGTGACATTTTATTTCAACTTTCGTCACTTATAAATGATATTAACAATAATAATTATAATAATAACAATCATAATAATAATGTATCTTACCTTGTACGTATAAAAAAATAATATATTTTGTCGACTGTAGTTGAGAGATCTGGCGAGTTCTAGTTTATTTTCTTATTTAAATATATATTATTTAATATGCTTCTATTGCTTTTTATTTTTAATGTATTTTTTAATGAGGTGCAAATTATGGTGGGAAGATTTATCTAGTTTTTATATATTTTTTTAAATTGAATTTCAAATATATATATATATATACCGCTACAGGTTATTTCGAAGAATTTTTCGGGCAAAAAGAGGTCACTTTGAAGAGTTAGTGGTCAATTTGAGGAGTACCTCAAAATGCCATATATATGTTCAGGTATTAAGTGGTTGTTTTAAGGAGTAGTGGGTATATTCCAAATGGTCATTTTGCGGAAGATCTTCGAAATACTCGCTTGGAGATAAGTCATCTCTTTAAGGGGTAGTTTGAGCTACTTCCTCAAAGTGATCGTAATATATTTTGTTTCATATTTTAGTGGCATTTTAAGGAGGATCCCCAAATTGACTAACGGCATTTTGAGGATTTTACTCAATAAGTTGTCAGCAACAAAACCTTTGAATACAACTCTATCTTTCGAGTGGTGGTGGCATGTCCAAAAAAGAACACAATGTGACATGATGTTAGTAATGTAAGCGGTAATGTATTACAGTGTGTCTAATTAAGTCGGCACCATATGGGAAACTTTTTTATTATTAGTTTTATGAAAAAAAGTTATTCTTTATAAAAAGTTCTGCATGGTCTAAAACCTCAAATACAACCATCGGATTTAAAATTTGTTGAGCCGTATACGAGGTTTGTCGAAAAATATAAATTTTGCTCAAGAGTAAAGTACCTTTATTTTTGACAATATCGAAAAATATTTCTAAAAAAAGTTTATCAGGATTAAAAATTACGTTTAAATATGCAAAAAATTGATGTACTTGCATATTTAAACGTAATTTTTAATCCTGATCAACTTTTTTTAGAAATATTTTTCGATATTGTCAAAAATAAAGGTACTTTACTCTTGAGCAAAATTTATATTTTTCGACAAACCTTTTATACGGCTCAACAAATTTTAAATCCGATGGTTGTATTTCAGGTTTTAGACCATGCAGAACTTTTTATAAAGAATAACTTTTTTTCATAAAACTAATAATAAAAAAGTTTCCCAGATGGTGCCTACATAATTGAACACACTGTAGAATTTATGGCATTGGAATAGAACAAAGTAAAGTTGGTGCATGTTTTAATATTTTAATTTTCTGAATAGATGTAAACAGTCTTTTGATTAGTATTTCTGAATAATTTCTTGATTTTCCTACATTTTTGTTATCATTACTGGTAGAGTCATTTTCAGTTTGCAGAATTTTATTTCAAATTGGCTGATTGTTCCAGTCTCTGAACACTAGAGGACGCCGCAGGCTGACAGATTTTTTCGGTTCAACCATGAACCACAGCGCCATAGTGACTTAGAAAATAAATATTCAAAAGGCATTTTAATTCATGGATTAAATATAATGTTATAACGAATCATCGATAGATTTTCAATAATAATTTTTATTAAATTATAAGTTTTATTTTTACGAAAATACTATTGTCAATGTCAATAATATTCCTGAAAAAAATCATAAGTAACATAAAGGGTGAGCTCCAAAAAACGCCGGATTATCCAAGTCAAAGAACTATAAATGCATTTTGGAGGACATTTTGCTAAAGTCAAGGAATTGTGTGTAGCGCCTCGAAAAAGAGCGAAAGCGTCCCCTCACATGTGATTGTCATAATCAGATCAGTTGAGTTCAAAGTGAACTGATCTTTATTGCAAATAAAATACAGCTAATAATAAAGAGATCTGAAATCCTATTCTTAAAACGTAGAGACAGAGAGAGAGAGAGAGAGAGAGAGAGGGGCGAGAGATTCAATTAGTTTTGTTCATATATCTATGGTTTTGTTACAACCTGCACAACTATTGCCAGAGGATGTTCCTGTTACGATACAAACGTTTGTGATGATATATTTCTCATAGAAAATATTCGAGATTCGAGAATAGGATCCCTGATTAAAAAAAGATAAATGATGAAGTGACATTATTCTCCAATATTAGTTAATATGAAAGTAATATAAACAAATAACTCAATATTAAATAGATCACTTCGATTTAAGCATTACATAAACTACCCAATTATTGACAAATGTACAACAGAAAGATTCAAAGGTATAGCTTTTGTTATTTACATTTTAATATATAAAAATGTGATTTGTTTACTTTTTGTGTTCTTTGAAGTCAAAATACCAACAGATGGTGTCCAAATATAAGAAGAATACTATGAACTATTCAGTGATTCAAGCATGAAGATCTTTTTTATTATAAATGATTTTTTAATAGTGAATAATAAGTGAATCTAAATATGAATGTTTTCTTACTTTTAAATGCTACTGCCTATAATCAATATTTTGCGACCCAGCTGTGTGTTTTTGGTGAATGAAAATATGAAAATCATAATTAGTTATGAGTTTTAATAATTAGATATAACCAGTTAATTTATCTTTTCTTGAAATTAATCGAATAGAAATCAATATCATATCTTCATTGCAGAGCATATTTACTTGACGTTTCCTGTACTTTTGTTTGTAATAGCCTGTGGCTATTCTCGAAAATGAGTTGAGGTGATTTTTTTAATTTTTGTCTAATTTTCATTTTTTATTTTCAAATTCAAAAATAAACTTCCTAAAGTTTAACCACACTTTTTTTTACAAAATATCGCTTTTTTTATTATCGCATATTGGATTAGCAAATATGTACTGTTCCTTGTTTATTCTAGAAAACCGTCTGGTTATAGATGTTTTTAATATTAATCTTTCCGATTATAATATTAATATTAATAATAATAATAATAATAATAAGTATTTTTGTAGTGATGATATAATAACACTAATGTTATTTATAAGAATAATAATATTAGTAATGATAATAACAATAATAATGAGAGCAATAATAATATATTACTAAAAATAATAACAATATTAATAGGGATAAGAATAGTAATAAATGTACATTTGCATGTTAATGGTAATCTTAATAATAATCTCAATAAATTTTAGATCAAAAGTGTCTCTGTAGTAACATTTGAATCAATAATAGCCAAGCTAAGCCGACATTGAACATATCTGCTAACATTTCAAGCCGTCGCACTTTCTAGATTATCTTGCAATTGCACTTAATTTGAATAAAACCTCAAATATTTCAAATAAAAGGAATTAAGAATATAATTTCTTTCAAATGCGTTTTTTAGTTCTTAGATTTATTTTTTGTATATAATTCTTTGTCTGCTGACTCTTCCTATTCCTATAAGCACTACATCTTAAATGAAAATTTTTACAAGGTTAAATAAATAAAATTCAAAAGATTAGTACGAAATTTGTTTTTTATTTTTTTTAATGGTGTTATTGACCCAAGCCTTTATTTGTTTTGAACTTCTTTGGCTCAGTTGGGAATATTGTTTTTGTATTTCAGAACACATTCTTTCTCCTGGAAGAATTTCATCTTTTAAATGTTTATGAAATACTGTGTACATTACTTCTTTTTCTTCTTCTGACCAATAGGCTAAAAAATTACAAATTAAGATTAATACTATTCAGGATAAGCGACCAAATGGGAAATAAACTCAATAACTTCAATAGCTAAGAAAATGTATCCTAAAAAAAATAGGTAAAACACTCGTTTTTAATCTTTTAACTGGGACAAGTCATTTTTCTCCACAAAAAAAAAATTATGTATAGCAAAAAAATACAGAGTCGAGTACTTAAATTCAAGTTGGTAACAACCTCTTTTTTATATATTAAATGGTTTTCTGTAATGACAGATATAAAGGAATATTTATTTAAATAATAATATGATGTATTGCTAACAAAAAAAATAGAAAAATGTCAAAAGAAGACAGGTAAATGTCTGATCACTTTGTGCTGTATAATTAAACACTCACATTTTTATTACGCGTTTTAATTTCACACAATAAAAATGTTTTCTAATTATGACAAATTATATATATATCGAACCCCCTCTTTAGATAGTAGGTTTCAAAAAATAGACATAAAAATATATTTTTTGATAAAAAAAATCACCTACCACTTACGAATCAAAAATCAACATTGTTTAGTAGTTTATAAGGAAAGTAAAAAATACTCAGGCTGAAGAAATACTAATTCAAAAAAGTTTACATTCAGTAGCATATTATAAATAAAACTTACATCTCTGGGTAAACTTTTTCGCACCTTTCTTCTTATGTTGGTTAGAAACCCAACTTTTTAATTGATTAACTGATCTTTTCTTTAAAGTTTCATTATTACGAATAGCTCTTAAGCATTCCTCTCGATTTGGGAGCGTTTGATTTGAAATATTTTCTGAAAACAGCGTAGATGCGGTTTCAATTTCAGATGTGTTCCATGAAGTTCTAACCACTTCTCCAAATTTTGGGGACACTGAAACAAATAAGCTATTAGGTAATCATATAAAAATTGAATACAATTAAGTAGAAGAGCTAATTACCTGAAAGATTTTTTATTGAAACTAATTTATTTACGTCTTTTTTGTAGAATATTTTTTAAATGTATTAAATAACGAAAACTATAAAAATGAAGAATTAATGTGAAAGATTTACCGCAACGTTGCCTGCCATATTCCGTTTGATGATCACTCTTATTCCAGGAGTCTCGTTTATTTGTAGTTTCACTTGTTGACGCCTCACACTCCTTATCTTCATAATTAGAATATTGGTATAAATTAGATGATTTTGCTGTCTGTAGTGCATTGCTTGATTTTCTGCCAATACCAATTTGTAATAATTGTGATATTTCTCTTGCATCTCTTTCAGGTACAGAGAGCCTGTAGTGGTCACGATGAATTTTCACCTCATGGCCCATAAAATTTGCTAAATCATTGATCTGGCCATCGTTAAGACAAAGAGTTCCAGAGTGAGTAGCTAAGTGCTTCCGAAGTTTTGTTCCCCTTAACAAGTCTGGATTACTTAAACTGCATTTTTCTGAAAACTCCCGCATAAGTTTACAAGCATCCAAATGATTGTTTTTTATAGAATTGCCAGGAAACCCAAAAACAAAAAGATTCTTTTTATCGACGCCGGCTTGGTCGCGCTGTTTTAAAATTAGTAAAATGGAATTCAACATTTGCTCTGTCAATAGAACTGGCACTCCTCTAGCTTTCTTGCCACGTATAACAAATCTTACATAATTCTGGTCATCAGATGAGATATCACTATCATTAAGATTGTGATTTAAGGGATTTTTTTTGTCAAATGCCTGGTAACTTTGAAAATCTTCTATATATATCCTTTCCAGTTCACCAGCTCTTCTCCTGTTAAAAATTTGAACAACGGTAAGTGTATATGAAGCCAGCTCTTTCCAAATTTCCACTGAAAATGTATTTTTTAGTTTTTCATATGCATTTAACATTCCCTTTTCAACATAGCTGTACAGTTTGTGTATATCGTCTAAAGAAGGTAACTGTATGGTCTGCCTTCTTTTTTGCAGAAGCTGACTTTCACAGACGGTTTTGTTAACAGAAATGGCAAGATCATCTTCAAACACTTTCATGAAATTTTCAGCATTGTCTTTTTGAACATATTTCTTAGTTTTTATACTAATACTTACTAAAAGTTTTGCACACTTTTTTAAAGTTGTACCTAAATCTGCTGCGGTTGCAGGGGCTTTGTATTGCTGGGTATCTTCTTGCAGACCTGCTATCTCATGAATTGACTTTATAACACTGTCTGTGTGTTCCGGATCGAATATGTCTGAAAACTCATTGATTTTATCATCAATTTCTTTAATTTTTAAAATGAACCTGCCGACCAATCGTAATTTTGCACGTATCATTTTATGTAAATGCTCTAATCTGTACTTTGCACACAAAGAGTTTCCGAAATGTATTGCCAATGTATCGTATCTTATTATATTTGTTATAGAATCGTCTCTCATAGATGGAAAAATATAATTTCTTAATACAAAGCATGCCGATTTATGCACACGTCCATGAATTCTTTTACTCAATATGGAAACATTTCTGTTTCCTGTATTATAAAACGGAATACACTTTTTATAGTGCTTTCTTATAGAATATTTGCAAAAAGTACCCCGGCAATTAGGACAAATCCTATAATCAGATGCATTTCTATTTTCAAATCTAGCTCTTCTTGCCACAATAAGATGCCCCCTATTGTAATTTGAATCAGTGTTGAATTCAAATGAACCTAGTTTTCTTATATCATCTAAAACTGTTTTCCTTTCTTGAGATCCTAAAACGAAAACATTTTTGTAATTACTTCTGACCATTAAGTATCTGGACTATATGATAAAATATTTTGCGATATAAAAATATTGTACCCCTTGTAAAACCACATCTAAATTTTGTTTTTCTTTTAGTGGTACCCCTATTTCATTTTTTGCTGATCTGATACAATTTTTTTAAACATTATTTTATTAAATAACACTGAAATTTTTAATTATAATTGTCCAAAATAACTATTTTAGTGCTTCCAATTTTACTAATTACACAGTAACTTTATATTGATTTTTACATGCAAATTAATTTTTTTAAATATTGACCTTAAAAGAGCAAATGTAGACACTAAATTAGATCAGATTAACAAAAACAGAAATAGGTTGCAATTACAGAAATAAGAAACTATTTCCAGGAGGTCATTTAAACAATTTCTTTAGGTCCTATCTGAAGATGATAGAATGTTAGTGAAACATATGTTATAGGAATAAGAATGCTATAGAATTTCGTAGAATTTTAAAATAAATATATTTTATCTATTACATTTATAATGGAGAGATTTGACAAAGTAAGAGTAAACACAATCATTATAATAGGAACCTGTTAGTTGTGGAATTTATCAACATACTAAAACACTAAAATATATATAAAAATTCAAAAACTGAACTCCATGGTTATGCAAGAAGCAATAAGGAAGAATTAGAGAAAGAAAAGAAATACAACAAAAAATGCAACAAGCAAGAAGCAATGAAAAGAAAACAAGAGACAGACTAAGCAAAATGAGGCAAAAAGTAAAACGAACGTGATAGAAAGTAGATGTAAACTAGTTATAAATAACATTAGTGAAGGTACCTTTAGGTAGTCCTTTAAAACGTTTGACCAGTTCTTCGTTTTGGTGTTTTGCTTCTAAATGTGCAGGCAGTTTCGAAAATAAAGTTTTGCAAAAAGTACAAAAATATTTTTTTGGACCTTTTTTGGATGTGGGTATTCTTGGATTTAAAGGATTGTCTCTTGTAGAGCTCTCATATGTGTTTATACGGTCTATTAATAAGGGAATACATTTCCCTGTACTAGAAGATTGCAGAAGAGTTCCCTCAACTTCTTCAGAATCACCTTCTGATTCTCTAGTAGAAGTTTGCATAACTTTTCCATCTTCCAAATCACTCTCGGATTCTGGTTCAAAATTAGGATCTTCTTCACTATTACTCCCATATGGTTCGTTTTCACTTTCTGCCGACATATACTCATCATCATTAAATTTCTCCTAAAACAGTAAATTTCAAATTTCTATTACTACCAAATGCGATAGCTATTTGATAAACAGATTTTACTTATTTTTAAAAGAAAATTGTAGTTCAAAATAATAATATATAGAAAAATCGCTCTTCATAAAATTTTCTACAATTCCAGTATGTTACTTAATCAAAAGCAAATTTTTGGAATACAGAACATTAAAATTTAAAAGAAGTATGTTTTTTTTTATTTGTAACCTTGTAAGTATAACCTATTGAGGTCTGAAGAGAAACCATATTAGAAACATAACTTGCAAAAATCAAAATATTATTATTGTTTTGTTTTCTATGGTAATATTAAAAATAATCAGAGATCCGAGAGTAGGTAGGGATCATTCAGCTAGGAGTAGTATTAATGATTTGAAAATAAAATAAGTTTTAATTGCATAAAAAAATTATTACAATTATGTGCAGTTTTGTAAACTAGAAAAATACTCAACACTAAATATTAAAATGATAGTTCTATAAAATTAAAGCTACAAAGATCTCTTTTCTTTAATCCAATGTTATAGTTACTTTTTGAAAATGAAAAATACTTTTTTGTACTATTAAAATAATAGGATATTTCTACAAAACGTTTTACATAATATAATGTACCCTATTATTATACGCTTGAAGAAAAAAAATTTTATTTTAAACTTTAACAATGTACATTGAACACTATAGCCATTTGATATAGTTGGGTCAGAGATACATTAGGTATCAAAGTTTGTCTAAATCTAAATATTCTTTATAATTTCCCCCTTATTTGTGTATTACATTCTCTTAAATATAATATATTTCATATACGGGTTATTTGTTTAATGTATTTATGGAGTGCCTCGGAGATCCCAAATAATAATTTCTTAGTAGTAGTAACACTCTGAGTGCACATTACTTAAGAATAACAATATGCCTAATGTTAATTTTTAGATTTTTGACCAAAATTATAGTTTCCAATTAAGATATTTTAAAGAAATTAATTAAGTTTACTAATATTTACCTGCAGTTCAGTAGTTTCTGCAGCCATCTTTTGTTTTTGCTTTAAAATAAGAAACATAAAATATATTACTTGACAAATCATTACACAGGCAAATATTTCTAAAACCAATGCTTATAAGTTAATAAAGTTTTTTTTTCACAAAAACCTTTTATGCTCTTCATTTATTATTTATTACTTTATAGAAATATAAGTTCACTCATGATAGTTGCCAATACATTGAAACATACCTCATATTCTACAATATCTTTTTCATTTGACTTTTTTTCTTTTTCCTTTTTAATTTTTTCTAAATATTTCTTATCTCCAATTTTATTTAAAGTGGCTGGATACCAAACTCCATTTGAAGGCCATTTTGAGAGTAATTGACTATTATTAATATATTTCACATCCTTTTCTGGACACACTCTCCAAATACCATCATCTGTATATTGTACTAAATAGTAGACCCCTAAAAATATCAAAAAATGATTTTTTCAACAACCTTGTTTGGATCCCTTTAATATAGAAATCGATCAGATTAAGCAATATAGATTCTGCAAACTGCTGGGGCCATATTAGATTTTTGCCACCAAAGTGAAATTTAAAGAAAGAAAATACAGCAGTCAACTTCACATTTTCTTCATCATTCTCGATTGCCCTTTAATCGTTTTAGGTGTCCATAATTATTCTAAATTGCTAATAAGCATTATTTTAAATTTCAACTTTGTGTGTTTATAACCATAAAATTACTAATAACATGATACAGTTTGAAAATTAATGGAAAATATAAACGGTACAATGCCTTTTTTATACATGGTACTGGTTCTGGTCTAAACTAGGTATTTTTGTTTATATTGAAACTGTCGCATTTTTATCCCCTGTGTATTTGCATGCTTTCTGAATTCCAGAACTTTATTTAGCTATTTCTGTAAGTTTTAAATGTTTTACAGCTTATAAGAATTTATCTTTGGCGTAATTTATTTATGAATAAAATTAAATAACTTCGATAAGGAGAGACTAAAATGCCAGATTGTCCTGCAAAAACAATTACAGAAAAACTATAGAACACAATATCTCAATATTTTTTTTTATTTTCGAGCTTTGCCTTTTTGTTTTTAAAAGATCATGACTAAGATGCGAAGTAGTCAGCATCAGGTTTAAAATTTCTGATATTTTTGGGAATATATTACGACTAGGAATGTTGTTCAGGAACTTCAAATCAAAATTTTTGTAAAAGGTTTGAATCGCTTTTAAACCGAGTCTTTCTGTTAATAAAAACTAAATTACGATAAAGAGGAATTTTCAGAAGCAGTAAAATGTGTTTAAAACTGATGGAAACTGCAAAATAAAGCTTAAAATGTCGAAAGCATCATAATGGATACCCAAGAAAAATGTGACAGACGACCATTGTGATTCAATCCAACGATATGAGACGCCATAAACGGAATCGAAGACTAGCAAATCTATATAGGATTCAGTTATTGGAATTAGCAATTTTTAATCATGGACAATAAATCTACTTTCATTTATAACAGGGAATTGCATGAATTCGTGTATGGTAGAAAATATGTGAAGAAGAGAGAAAAATGAAAATTACTTACCTTTTTGGGTTTTAGGTTTTCCCATTTTAATATTTCTGTTACAATAGCAGCTAACACAGCACATTAACTTATCACTTACAACAATCAAATATAAATGGCAAATTTCTAGGTTTTGTTTCAACTTTTAGCGGGAAAACATGAGCAAAGCTACCAGAGTCGCATTAAGGGTTTATAATATTTTTTAAATTTTGCATTTAAGGCGAATATTTTAAACTTGGTACACCTAAAGCATTAGAATGGGTCTTATTTGTAATTTTATATGATGATAAACATCATTATTAAAAAAATTGATACGTGTATATATTTACAGAGGCATGCATTTATATAAAGGTAGGTAAAAGGTTCTGCTAATATTACCTAATTGAAAGGAAATACAGCGTGTTATTGAAATATATCATCACTAATCACACTGAAAGTAAAACTAAATTTTGAAAATATATGGTAAAATATACACTAGTCATACGGGGTCATTCTTGTGTTATTATTTTTTGATAAAATGAAATTCAAATGAAAGATTAATTATATAATTACAGTACATCTCCCATAAATAATTATAATTCAAATACGATAATCAATACTTGCGACCGTTTTATAATAGACAATTAAACGATTAAAATAAAAACAATTGCATAGAGTTTACACCGGGTGCTACATGGTAGATATGTGAAAACCATTGAAGAAATATAAATGCTTTCAATTCAAAACCAGCCAGTAGAAGTAACTTTTGACTTTACGTAAATTTGAGAGAAACAAAAAAAATGTCTAATTTTATATCAAGGAGGATATTTTTCTGACATATCTTTAACTCTCATACGTCATTCCTCACCGACCAACCTCGTTAACCAATACAAATTAAATAGGGAAAATACTAAGTATGTTACATGATCGAAAAGATAATGTTATGGGTAATTCAGCAATATGAATATTCTTTGCTTTTCTTTTGATTTTAGCGGCCGCTTGCGGGAACAAGAACTATTACGTAATCCAAAGTGTGACACTTCATTTGAAAGCTAATTTTACAAGTAATTCAATGCATAACATAAAACGTAATTGAATCAATCAATTTTATTTTGATCACAATTAACTAAAATAACAAATTTATGCTACTCATCCAATTCTCTTAGACATTAAATCGGAGTTAAACATAACTAATGAAAAACACATTGACGTCCATTTTTTTTGGATACTAGGTATCACACGTGGGAATAGCGGGAAATGAAGTAACAGATGCATTGGCAAAGTCAACAACTTCAAGACAAGATGTGGTTACAATTGAAGAGAGAGTGCACTTGGACCTGAAGTCTTACTTTAAATATATGGATATCAACAGTTGGCACTCAGAATGGAACCATTCAGAATTAACTCTATTCCAAGTGAAAAGTTCAGTATTACCATGGAAAACAGTGCCTAATAAAAAACTTATACACGTTATTTTAACTAGATTAAGAATAGGACACACACAATTGACCCATCAACATCTACTCTCAGGGGATGTAGAACGTTCATGTTATGCTTGTGACACTCCACTCACTATTCACTATTTTTTAATAGATTGTCCTTTATACGCGCTTGACATATCACAATTTGCAAAATAATTTAAAATCCTTAATTGGAGAACATTGTAATCACATTGATCTGATTAATTTTCTAAAGGATATACAGATGCTCAAATATATTTAACCGATAATTCATATATTTTATATTTACTATTTGTATTGTATTCATTGTATTATGTTTGATAATAACCCTCTATGCTTGATAAAATATAACAAATAAAAAAAATATGCTAAGTAGTGAATAAAATAATTAAAATAAGCAGAACTGCATGTAGCGTCCACATGGTACTTCCACAGCAGATGCCTAAAATAAAAATTATGAAACTAAATTTTTTGCACTATCAAAACTATTCACTATAGATCCCAGATGTGGCACGTCATTGGATTCATATCAATGAGTAGGCTTTAAAAATTTGATTATATCGCATTTAAAAAAATATTTTGTTATATATCGCGAAATGTCTACGCATCTGTGTTTTTGATGACATTTTAAGAAAACATAGTCATAAGTACACAACTTTCATTTAAAACATTTTCTTGAATATGACTACGACGATAAAGTAGGTACGTATTACCTATACATGCCTAGGGTTTTATGAGTAATATCTTATTTTAAAAATTATTGCAACGAAATATATTTCAAGATTCAACAAAAATGAAAACTAATTCAAATTTGCTATATATTTTCATACCTATTTGGTATTAGGTAATGGTTAATGGGTTCCCCTATAATATTCTTAATCTTGATAAATACCTGAAAACTGCTTTATTTTTTCATTTTAAAATATAAACTACTTAGGTACTACAATATGAAATTAGATATTACCATATATTTAATTAGACTATTATTACCCACTAGTCCGATTCTGGCAAATTCTCTTTCCAGGACCTAGTTGCCACCTCCTCAAGAGATAATAGACTAGTCCACAATAAAAATTTTAAAACAAGTTTCAAAAATATTATTTTATCTGTCATGCCTAATTATTTTATATATCAATATATATTATTGTAGGATGCTATGAGAAAAACAGAAATAGTATATGTATAATGCACAAATAAATCAAAGTCAAACAAATATGTTAGGGCTATCCCATTAAAAACGTACTAAAGGATAAACCTCGCTAAGCGGCTACGTACTTATTGGGGGGTCGAGACCGGATGGATGTAGTTAGTCAATGTAAGTTGGACCTGCTTATTAGCAAACATTAAAATTAAATGTTTTTATTGTAGAAACCGCAAATAACACAAAGGTGCTTAAAATTTAATTTTATGATATATTTGTGAAATCTCCCATCTCATAACTTTTTTATTAATAAATATATTCTAATAAAAGTTGGGGCATATCTATTTGGATGCAATCTAAATACAGTGGAGTACTCATTTTTTTTATAAAAAAATGCCTAATAATATTTCTGGACTTTTGACTATGAAAAAATATCGTAGTGGGACTTAAAAATAGAAATAACTCTTTGAAACTTTATCTCCAAATAAAGACTCTGATACACAATATATAAAAAATAATGTTGAAATCGGTTAATAACTTTAAATACTATGGTGGTATTTCCAATTTAGATAGGTCACACTGTATACATAAACATATTCTTTCAATATAGTAGATAAAACGCATTCACACCCGATCCCGAAAACTGAATTTTAAACTTATGTTGATCCTCCTATATAAAAAAATAAAATCGCTTCCTACCCAAAATGCAAGGTTGGCCTTTTTTAAAGGAATAGATACAAGATACCCTCTTTTATTTAAAATAAAGGTCAAACGTCGTTATTTACCAAGCAATTTTTTAAAATTTTGAGTATTGACATTGTTCATAATTCTAAACAAAAGCATGGGAATTTTTTTTTGAAAACATAATTTTCGAGAAAAAAAGTTTGGCTCCGATTTTTATTTTTTTCAAATGTCTGCTACCAAAACTTTTTAGTAACCATTCCCAAAATTTCAAGCTTTTATTTTATTAATCCGTTTAAATGTAAAACAACAAAATGGTTTTTTGTTCCAAAAATTGTGGCTAGGAATTAAACTTAAACTACGGAACCAGTGTGGGGGCTCGCGTGCGTGATATTAACTACTTTATTTAGGAACGAATGAAATTACCAGCTACATCATTTTACTGATACTTGAAAGAGCTATTTAAAACTGCAGGGTGGCTCATGTATGTTTCTTTTAAAAAAACTAAGTTTCAACTAAAAAACTAAAATTCCTAACTTAGTCGTTAACAAAATAAACGTAAAGGATTCTTATTTTTGAAAAATTAAAACTTTCTAGGTGATTCTGCTTAATTTTTTGTAATTTGAATAAGATAGTCACAACCACTAGATTTAAAAAATAATTATTTAAAAACAAACAATTTTAAAGTGACATTTAACACTTGACTAGTATGTATTTGAAGCTGTAGAATCCAAATATTGTAAAATATACAGGGATTTACATTTAACTTTCCAGCGTTGGCTTGATTTCTGGTGAAACAGGAAGTCGGCCATTTTGAATATTAACATTACATTTACATAAAACTGTCTCTAATATAATCAACCTGAATTTGAAAAAATCCATCAAAGCGTTCAAAAGTTTTAACTCGTTTATACTCACCTAAATTACCAAAAAAATAAATGTTATCTAGGTTCTTTAGGCATATAGTATTTTTATAACTTCTTTGTCTAACAGTATCTTACAAGATATGGCAAGCATGATATTGATATTTGTAAAGGTATATTTTATTTTGACGTTGAAACACTGGTATAGATAGATAGACATACTATAGTATCATACTACAGATCTAACCCCTTATACATTTCAATACCATACTTATTTTGTAAGTCAATGATAGACAGAAATTTATAAAAATATTTTATGCTTAAAAAAATATTTTTCTTTTCAATATCTTCAGATGCAATGAGTAATTACATATGCGGAAATAAAAAGGTTTAAAGATGTAATTAGAAATTTTTAAAAAGTTTCTGATAATATATTCATAACTGTGTATAGACAATATTGTGCGATATACTAGTATATAATCGTATATATCATTATATAACTATATATACTTCCTTAAAATACTCTCTGGAGAAAGTGGAGAATATTAATATAAAGGTCATTTTGACGAATTTTCTGATCGGTATACTTATACCATTATTCTCGTCAAAATGACCTATATATTACAATTTTTATGCAGGTATAATTATACGAAATATTATATATATACCGGTTATTATGGAGAGTTATATACCCGTATATGTATTCCTCAAAGTAACCTTTAGCGGTATATATATATATATATATATATATATATAAAATTAAATAATTAAATTCGACATTGATTAATATATCATTTTTTAACTTTATTTAGAATTAACATAAATATACAGTAAACTACAACTTTCACTCAATTTAAATATCTTAAGTTTAAACTATTCCCTATCCCTTACCTTGCTAGTAAATTAATTTATTTATTATGATTTAAATATATTAAATATTCTTAATTAATTCTAAATGTTTATGAATAAATGTTCTTAACTAACTTATACGTATATAAAGCAAATTATTAAATTGAAAATTGTGATAAATTTTAAACTATCATCTAAATTATTAATTACCATTTATTCATTAATTATATATGAAGAATTGACAACAATTATAGAGAATTATAGAAAATTATCAAGAAAACTATAAAAAATAATGAAGAATTGTCAGGTGATTCAAAATAGTCGAAAAACTAAAAATAGAAAAGAATTGTCAAAAAACAGTAAAAAGTTGTTGAAAATTGTAAAAAAAAACGTATAGAATAGAGAAGAACTATCAAAAAACTGTAAAAAAATGATTGAAAATTGTCAAAAAAATTATTAAAGATTGATAAAAAAAACTGAAAAAAATTATGAACAAAAAATGAGAATTGTCAAAATTTTAATAAATTTATTTTGGTTTGATTTTCTCTATTACCTTTAATAAAGATGCGTTTGTGTTGAAAATAGTACAATCCAATGGTAGTTCCCGCATACAAATAGTTTAATACAACAACCTTCAAATTTTACCTTTCATCGAGCTGAACTATAAAAAATTCGTTTGAAAAGGTTATTGCTATGTTGTTTGTAGAATATTATGTCTTCTAGCAGTTAAAAATTCTTATAATTTAACACCCTTTTTTTACTTAAAACTTTTTAACTTCCGTTTTCTTTTACAACTTAATTATTTCTTCCCTAATTTTTTTATGTTGCCAAGTATTTTTCAATTATTTTTAATGTAATTGAAAGTAATTTTCTAAATATTATTATTATGTCTGACTAATATTCCAGCACCATGTATGGCCATCTCAGATAGACTATTAGATAAGATCAATATGGAGATTTTGTACAAATTTTGGAATATAGCGGAGGCGTTTTATAATATATTCACCCTTAATCCTAATACATTTTTCGGATCTTTCAATTACCTTATGTATACATACGAAAAAAAATGTTATTCTTCGTTTTCAAAATACGCTGAAATTGCAACTTTTATTTCTTCGTCACTGGTAAATGTATCGCAATTGTTTTATTTTATTCCGGGAGCAGATAAAAATCCATAGCCTCTTGATCTGATCTGTAAGATGAGTGAATGAAAATATCGAAGCCCACTTTGTATAGGGTAGCCAGTGCAACTTTACTCTTGTGCACTTGTGCGTTATCATGCAGGACCAAAACATCATTGACTAATTTTTATCTTTTTTCTTTACTACATTCCCGCAAATATTATAGAATTGTTGCGTAGTATTGATCCGTTGTGGAAATACCCTGTTTCTGTAGTCGGTGAGTAGGATTTCTTCGGTGTCCTAAAAAATGGTAGGCATGAATTGGCATAGGCATTGAATTCTTTGGATGACGTGTACACTTTTTATCAACTAAATGGAGTCTTGTTTGCACTTTGGTTCATAATGATGAACCCACATTTCATCCCCAGTAACAAATCCGATTTAATATTTTATCCGTGTCGTTGCTGCAGAAGTCCAAAAATGCATGCGAACACGCAACTCGCGGTTTTTTAATCCCTGGTTTTGCATCCTTTGATCCAAGGTACTTCGCTCTTTCGGACCATCTAATGTTCGTCCCTCCTATCTCCACGTCCTCTTTTGGCCTGTGCATTTATTTTAATAATGAGTCTCAGGAGAACAAGATACAAAACAAAATATTTTTCCAATCATTTTTAGTATTAAAAATCAAATAAAAAATGTTGCGTTAGAACATGTTGTTTATCTTCCATTTTAGTATAAAACACAACCAATCTCAAATTTAATATGTTTAACAAGTTTTTTCTTATTAATTACCACTAATGTTGGTAATCAAACTGTTCGAACAACATTTTGTCTGCTAGAGAAATTCCAACATTTCTTTAGAAACCTTTGCTATTTTCACTGTGATTGATAAATGTGGTCGTAAATTAAATTAAATCCATGTTTAGTATGCATAAGAGATATTTTCTACGGAAAGTAATTTTTAACCTGAGTTCATTTTTCACTCTTTTCGTAAGTGCCGACGTTTTGTGACACTTCGTTAGAAACTTTTCTGTTTTCCTATTTCACACGGAGCACTAAAGAAATGTGAAAGTTGAAAGTATTCGTTACACTTTAGTGGTCAGATTAAATTTAAGGATTTACTGAAGAAGTACACGATGTTAACTAATGATTTGGTTTATTACTTGCTCCGGAAGAAAACATACGTTAAACTATTTAATGATAGCGTAATACTATTTTTTTCTTAAAACATTTATCGTTAATATTTGGTTCCTTCGAGTATAATAAAGCAGACATTAATTTTTTTTTTATTTAAAAATGTCTTGTGATTTTGCGAAAAGTCCTTCAAAGGTCAGTAATTATATTTTTGTAAATTATATAAGTTTTTTTAATAAAAGAAACTGTTAAGCGCCATTGATTTTTCCCTTTTCTTCTTTCCTCCTAATGTAGAGTTCATAAAAAACATATTTAAATCTGAGGGTCGTTATATCATAAATATATTTAATACATTACTAGATTTACTTTACTTTTTTATATTATGTTTTTCTTTCTTTTTCAATTCTATGATTCATTTGCTTTGTATTTTATATTACCCATTATTATTCTATATTTACAAAAGAAATAGAGGAAATACAATTTAACACCAAAATTCACAATTTGTTCATATCAACTCATATACAAAAAAATATTACTTAGAAAACCTTACAATGTAAAGAACCTTTAAAAAAAAAGAAAAATAAACAAATCAATTATTAGCCCTACAATTTTATACTATTGTCATTATACGCTTTAAATTAAAATTAGTTAAAAAAATATTAAACTCACGATGAACATAAAAAATATATAACTTCTAACCTAGTATTCAGGTAAAAGAAAGTTTTTTTGTGTCTCACATAACTTTTCAATTTCAACCTATTTCAGCCACATCACTTAGAGAAAAAAAACAGCAAATCACATCCCCAGCAACTCCGAATAAATGGGTTTCAATTTCCAGGAATTCATACATTATTAAATAACAATCTTTCGGATTTAACATTTTTTTATATTATTTTATATTTATTGCCCCCAAACATGTAGT
Organism: Hermaeophaga mercurialis; assembly: GCA_951812935.1. Taxonomy (NCBI): domain Eukaryota; kingdom Metazoa; phylum Arthropoda; class Insecta; order Coleoptera; family Chrysomelidae; genus Hermaeophaga; species Hermaeophaga mercurialis. The sequence goes on from OX638362.1 coordinate 46,833,953, forward strand.
TTATGATTTCTCAACCGAGACGGTACATTTTTTATTCACTTTATAATTCGGTAAATAAAAACAAATTTTAATTAATTTTTTGTTAAGAGTTAATATTAACACGTCTTGTTTGTTTCTTTTTTAAGACCCGAATCCATTTGTTGAGATCAATAATTGTTTTCTTTTTTCTTGTCGCCGGGATACTACACTGTAGGTCTTAGTAATTGATAACTTTGGTGTTTTTTTTTATAAATCAGTTATATCTTCCTTTTAATATAAATTAAACATCCTAAAATTTCTTATTTCACCTTCCTAGTTCAACTGCAAACCATTACTTTTACATTATTTAGAATTGTTTTTAGTACTAACAAATCATCATTTCAACCATTTCCTGATGTACAATTTTCATAAATTCTTCATTAACAGTTTCCTAATTCACATTATATAAGTGCTCGTGATTTTCCTATACAAATTTTCAACTACTAGAATAAAGTCACTTATTTGTACAGAGTGTTATAAATATTCTAATAAAATCTAATTTATGATATATAAGTTCACATTCTGTTTCTTTTGTAATTCTTTATATTTTTTTATCCTATTGCTTGTTTCTCTTCAATATCCATTTGTAATTTTCTTTATTTTTAAATTAAAATTCATTACCTTTAACATTTACATAACAGTATGTATAGTAACAGTTCTTGATTTATAATAATGATTTTAGTCCAAATTACATATTTACTGAAATTTTGTTTAAATTGAATTATTTTCATTTCATTATTTAAATTCATCTCTGTTGGTATTCCGGGAAAAATCCTGGACTTGCACGATTTTATAGTTTTCGGAACAAGTAATCTGTCAAACATGGTAATAAATCTTTAAGTCTTTGGTTTAGTGACTGATGTTTTATTCCTTAGTTTTACATTTTAAAAAGAGCCCTGTAAGGGATCGAAACTCTGAAGTGACATAAAATTTATTGTTTTACATATAATCTTCTTCTTTCACAAGATTTCAATCATCGATATGGTTTGTTATAGTTTGGATGTTTAAAATTAAAATTATATCGATTTGTTTAAACATAAGCGTAACATTTCGAATTGAAAATATTGTTTACAAATCTGTCTGCCACATTCCTATTATTGAAAGTTTTGCTTATTTCCATGCAAATAATCTTTATATTTTTATTTTACTGTCGGTTATTTCTAAACAATATTCGTTTATCCCATTAACAAGTTGATAATGCAATATACAGAAATACTCTACTACTAGAAAATAATATTAACGGTTTTTTCAAGATATCATCAATTGATTTAAAACAAAAAATAAATCAGTTAGTTTTTAAATTAAAAAATAATTGTACTGTATACTGAGGGAATATTCCTAAAATCTTCACACAGGAAAAATACAGATTTATTATCCTGATCTCAGTGCTAATTGTGTTTAAAATTAATATTCTAGTATTAGAAGACAATAAGTACAATATCACGATTATGTGCTATAATACATTATCTCTTTCATCAAAGCGATGAAAGTAATATTAATATAAGAAAACAGTTTTAGATTGTTTATTGTTCGGATATCGACATAAATCCATGACCCCTGCTAATTATGTATTACTTTGTGCGTGCAGTTTATTTAATTTTAAATATTGTCCATAACAACAACTAAAAATGAATCGTGAGTAGTTTGAAGTTTAAATTTAAGCACACATGGCCGACTCTTGTTGTATTTTATTTATGATCGAAGTTTCTAGCGAATAAAAGGATTAACAGCGAAGTGACGGCCAAAAGCTGATCAAAATTAATGCATAATTTAAATGATTTTCGAAAATATGACATAGAGAAGAGGTATCCAGTGATATCTCTCCTAGCGATTAAAGCGTAAGTTGCATTAGTTTTGTTTACATATAGGTACTAGGTACTGACAACTGGAGCTTAAGAACTATGAACTAGACCGAAGGCACAGCACGCACTGCACTATGGAGGCTAGGAATTGGCGCAACTAAAACTTTCTAGCGATGCTGGGGTAGGTCTAGTGGGTCGTACCGTTTCAGTCTTTTTCGCCGTTGTTCGATAAGCAGATCCGTAGCCAACGTGTTTGGGTGGACATTAAGTCTTTCTTGATATCGCAGGGCTGATTTGGAACAGTCTTCAATAACTGTTGGGATATGTAGATCGTGGTGGAGAACGTAATTTGGTATGAACCAGGGGGCGTTTGTTGCGGCTCTGAGTAGTTTAGAATGGAAGCGTTGAATTTTTATGATGTTTGAATTGCTGGCTGATCCCCAGAGTTGTACTCCATATGATTATACGGGTTTTATTATGGACTTATATACCAGAATTTTGTTGGATAGTGATAGTTGAGACGAGCGACCTATTAGCCAGTATATTTTTCTGTACACCAACCCATGTTGTAATCTTTTGTACCAGATATGTTTTGCCCAAGTGAGACGTCTGTCTAGATGAATTCCCAAGTATTTTACCTCATTTTTTTGGGGCAGGATGTTACCGTTCAACAATACTGCTGGGCACGTTTCTCTTCTAAGTGTAAATGTGATGTGCACAGATTTTGTCGCATTGGCTTTAATATGCCAGTTCTTCATCCACAGCTCGATCTCACTGAGGTGTATTTTTAGGTTCCTGGTGGCGATAATTGGGTTGCTATGTGTAGCTAATATACCGGTGTCATCTGCAAAGGTAGCTAGGACAGTGTGGCTATTTGTGGGTATATCAGCGGTATATAGTAAATATAGTATAGGTCCTAACACGCTACCTTGCGGTACCCCAGCTTTTATAGGGCTTAAGTGAGTATAGGATTCGCGGAATTTCACTTTAGAAGTACCTCTCTGCCAGGTAGGAGTTTAGTACTACATAGAAAGTGTATGGTAGGTTCTTCTTGATTTTGTACAGAAGCCCATCATACCAGACCTTGTCAAAGGCTTGGGTGATATCTATAAAGGCAGCAGAGCAGTATTGTTTATGTTCTAAGGCACTGCGTATTTCATTCGCAACTCTATGAACCTGTTCTATAGTTGCGTGCTCGTTTCTGAATCCGAACTGGTGATTCGGTATTAAGTTCTTTTCTTCTAAAACTGGTTGTAGTCTTTGAAGGAAGAGTTTTTCAAAAACTTTTGACAGTATTGGTAAAAGGCTAATAGGTCTGTATGATCTGACATCTGCTGGATTTTTACCGGGTTTTAGGATTAGTATTATCTGAGCTACTTTCCATTGTGGCGGGAAGTGTCCTTGTGTTAGAATCGCATTGAAGATAATAGTAATAAGTTTGATTGCCTCTGGGGAAAATTCCTTTAGGACCTTACCCGTGATTAGATCATAACCTGGGGCTTTAGCTGGTTTAAGGATATTTTTAATGGCATCTTCTATTTCTTTAGTTTTAAATTTTTTTATCGGCAAATCTAGCTGGTAAGGGGCTTTTAGAAGTGTGGATATTGATGACACTATATCGATAGGTGGAGTCTCTGGATATGGTTGGAATGTATTTTCCTGGTGTTTAGCGAATGTCTCTGCTTTTTCAGAGTCCTCTCTGGCCCATTTTCCGTCGCTTTTTTTTATTGGAGGAAATGATTCTTGTGTATATTTGATCTTTTTACTAGCTTTCCAGAGTGAAAAATTTGTTTCCTCCGTGCCTGTGAGATTGCTGAGATACTCCTGGATTTTACAGTTTTTATAATCGTTGAGTATTTTTTTAATGTTTCTTATTGCTCTATTAAGATTGTTTTTGTCATTGGGTGCATGAGTGATTTGCCATCTTCTCCTAAGTTTGCGTTTGTCATTGATTATCTGTTTGATTCGTTCAGGGTATACGAGGGTGGTCCGATAAGTACTTAGCCTCACCGCCCGATGGCTCCACTATCGCAAGAGCAATTTACTATCGTGTAGTATATTCTCGTAGACGGCTACTGTCAAAATTTCAGCCGAATCGGGCTCGTAGTTTTGTTTTGACAGCGTGTGGAAGAGGGCGTGTCCGTGGATTTTAGAAAAATGGAAAAAGAACAATATCGGTCGATTCTTGTTTTTGGAAGGGAAATCGCGCAACGAAATCAAAGAGCGCTTGGATGCTGTGTCTCCTTCGATGGCAACCGTCAAAAATTGGTTTAACGAGTTTCAACGTGGTCGCACGTCGGTTTTTGATGAGCCACGCCCAGGTGCCCCGAAAACGGCTACCAAGGAGGATAACATGACAAAAATCCACGATCTCGTATTGGCAGACCTCCGATTGAAGGTGCGCGAGATAGCTGAAACAGTAGGCATCTCAAAAAACCGCGTGGGTCATATTCTGCATGAAATTTTGGGCATGAGAAAGCTGCCGGCGTGATGGGTGCCGCGTTTGCTCACTCCGGACAACAAGCGCAACCGTGAGACCACTTCAGAGCAGTGTTTGAGGCTGTTTAAGCGCAATCTGAAGGAATTTCTGCGTCGTTTCGTGACTGTCGACGAAACATGGATCCACTGGTACACACCAGAGACCAAGGAACAGTCAACTTCACCCGGCGAACGTGCTTCGAAGAAGGCGAAGACTGTCCTATCGGCCGGAAAGGTGATGGCCACCGTTTTATGGGATTCACAAGGTATGATCTACATCGACTACCTGCAGAATTGCAGAAAAAACGGCCCCATTTGGCAATGAAAAAGTACTCTTCCACCATGACAACGCACCGGCTCACACCTCCGCCGTCGCCACGGCCAAATTGGTCGAATTGGGCTACGAACTGCTGCCGCATCCACCGTATTCTCCAGAGTTGGCCCCGTGCGACTTCTTTTTGTTTCCAAAATTGAAAAAGTCACTCGCCGGGCAGAAATTTGAGTCGAGTGAGGAGGTCATCGCCGCCACGACGGCCTACTTTGCAGACCTCGAGAAAACGTATTTTTCAGACGGGTTAAAGAAGTTGGAGCATCGCTGGGTCAAGTGTATCGAGCTAAAAGGAGACTATGTTGAAAAATAAATCGCCACTTTCCCAAAATTTTTGTTTTTCTTTTGTAGGCTAAGTACTTATCGGACCGCCGTCGTATAGTTGTTTGGCTAGTATTGTGTACTTCAGGAGTTGCTTTCCACCCTGCTGCTTCAATTGATGTGGTGAGATGTTCTACTGCATTATCGATATCTTCTCGGGTTTTTAGTGGCAATTTTGAGTTTAACTTGTTAGTAACCTCATGTCGGAATGTGTTCCAGTCTGTATGTTTGTTCGTTAATGTTATGGTTTTTGGTTTTTGACTGCTGATGGTTACCAGAATAGGAGAGTGATCGGACGATAAGTCCCAGTTGGGTTTTATATTTAAGTAGTTATGTGATATACCTTTTATTATACAAAAGTCTAATAGATCAGGGATCTTGTTGCGATCTGTGGGCCAGTATGTTGGTTCACCCGTAGATAGATATCTCAGGTTGTTTTCTGTTATTGCTTTATGCAGCTGTCTACCACGTGGGGTTGTCAGTTTTGACCCCCAGCTGTTGTGTTTAGCATTATAATCTCCACCTATAAGATATTTGTGGCCAAGGAAGCTAAAGAATTTTGTAAATTGTTCATGAGTTACAACAGGACCTGGAGGACAGTAAACTGCTGTTAGTACTAGATTTTCTCGATATAGCAGCCCCTGCTCGCGCTTTGCCTTCCGGATGTTTAGTACAGTAAACATGATACTTGGGTATTTTTATATAATTTTTGTCAGTCACATGTGCTTCGGATATTAGCATGACGTCTATGTCGTAATCTACTAGGAATACTTTGATTTCTTGCATGTGTTGGACAAGGCCGTTGGCATTCCAAATTGCTAGCCGGAGACTGCTATCCATTTAATTTAGAAATCATGGCTGTTAGTAGGTTTAGCATAGTGTCCATTCTTTCCATTAGTTTGGCCATCATATTTTCTAGATTGTTTGAGGGTTGATGGATGTTTTGGTATGGGATAGACTGTTGTTCTGTGGGGGGAAGGCAGTTTCAATTTACTCTATAAGCATACGATACTCCTTGTTGGATATTGTAGTTTTGATTTGGTTTATTATCTTGACTTGGTACAGTCTTATTTCTTAGTTGGGGAAAAGATCTTTTTTGAATTTCCTTACAGATGTTACAGCCTTTATAATTTGCGGGGTGGTTTCCGTCACATAGTACGCACTTTACGTCGTTGCCACGCTCTTTTCGAGAACAATTTCCGGTAACAATTTCCGGTCTGGTGTTCCCGCGCATTTAACACAGCGGGTATTCATGTGGCAAAATTTTTTAGTATGTCAATAGCGCTGGCAATTTGTGCATTGTGGTACTGTTCTTTTGGGGTGAGGATGTTATTATCATATTTAGGAGGGTTTTTGTTTCATATATATCTTTATTGTTGGGATTTGTTTTTAGTTCCACGTAGAAGAGCGGTAGAGCTGTTTTAGTTCTGAGCTCGTATATATTGGAAATATTGGTAACTTCATGGCCTAGCTGTTCTATTGCTTCTTTTAGCATGTCCTTGTCTACAGTCGGATGCATATTACGCAGTACAACTCTGAATGATCGGTCCTGTTTTAGTTGGTATGTGTGAAATTGAGTGTTTTTATCTTTTAGTGCTTTTATTATGGTTCTGTAGCTATCATTTGTTGTTGGTTGGATTTTAATCTGATTGTTGTAGAGACACTTTATTGTATATAGTCCCGGTGTTATCTCATCAAGCAGTTTCGTGAGCGGGTTTAAGTAACCTACTTCGGCCATAAAGATTGGAGGTGGCTTCGGGACCTTTTCAGCAGCGCTGCCGCTTGTTTGGCTCTCATTCTCTGTTTCTTCTTGGAGACCTTCGAATCTATTGTTGGTTTTTAATGGTTGTTTGAGCCAATAGTCTTTTATACTGGATTGCTTCATGGTTTTTGTATTTTCCGGACTATCTCTTCTTGACCTTTTTTGAGATTCAGCTATTTTCCACTCTTCGTCTAGGCTTTGTGATTGCGGGAATTGTTTGTATGATCCCACGTAATTACATGAATTTTGCTGCATAGTTGGTTGAATCTGAGGCATGGCTTGAATTGGATTTTGTATTTGTGGCTGCATCATTTGCTGCATTTGAGGCTGCTTAGGATACTCCATTTGTTGTTGTATTGGGTATTCTAAATACATTGGCTGGTTCTGTGGGCTAGTCATTTTGTTTTAAGTGTTTTCAATAAAAATCTTTTTGAATTTAAATTTCATGTCGCTTTTTGCTTCTATCACCCGGCCTATTTATGTGTATAGCAATTAATGGTTTTTACTAACCTCGTTATCGTTCACTTGATATTTCACACAAACAACACGTCTTTGCTGTACGAAATTCAAAATGTAACTGCTAAAACATTTCTTCTTAAATTATTTAACTTTATCTGGGAACGTTACAAATTCTCTTCCATCTGGTCTAAATATCTAGTGCTTCCCTTGTTCAAAAGTCAAAAATGCTCTCTCGAACCAGAATCTTATAGACCCATAAGTTTAACGTGATCAATGTGCAAACTCATTGGTAAACTCTCGACTTTCCTGGCACATAGAGAAACCTAATTTCTAATGTCGGAATAGAATGGCGTTAGAAAACATCGTTCAGGAATTTTTGGATTTAGAACGTGACATTCAGGAGGCGCTGGCAACAAAACAAATTTGCCTTGCAACATTCTTCGACTTGAAATAAGCATTTAACACATGTAGTAAATTTAGCATTCTCGAAAAATTACACTCCAAATCAGTTCTAAGACAATGCTTCGAATCGCTTTGGGTGCTTTTCGCATGACTCCGATAGAAAGTATTTACTCCAAGTAAATTTTTACTCTAAAACCACGGAAGAACACCCACAAAAGAATTAGTATTGCCCAAAAAAAGTCTCTCACAAGAATTTAATTTCAACCGGGGCAAATTACAAAACAAGCAAATGTAACAGAAAAACTACTAAATTACCGGTCGATTCCTGTCTTACGGCCAAAATTTTCGTGGTCGTCTTTACTCGGAGTTTTATCTACAACTCATTGAACCTATAGCCCAGAATCCTTGAATTTTTATTCCGCGAGTACCTCTTTAGAGCCTCTCGAAAAGATTATTATTTTTTTTTGTTTTCCAACGCAAGTCGTGTTTATAAATCATATTATTTACTTTATTAAATATAACTAAATTTTAATTTCCATTTATTTATTTTTATTATTATCCTCAGATCCTTTCTCTTTTAAATTCAATAATTTTTTATTATGTATTACATTATTGTCAATCTATTATTTTTTAATATAATAAATGAATTCAAAGCATAATCCTGTTCTATCGACATTAAATGTTTCAGTAGTTTTATTTAATATGAAGTAGATGTACTAAGCATTAGGAATTTTACAAGTTATCAATAAAAATGTTGATTAAATATTAAAAGAATGTTTGAATTCTTTCCTTTTTGCGTCAGAGGGAATTAAAGTCGACAAAAAATAATTGGCAAGGGATTTCTTATTTTCTTTTTTCACAATATTATTCACTCGAATAAGAATAACTCGCGTAGACACTTGAATCAATTTCATGCGATCTAGTAATATATTCCTCGGATTTGTTCCTTTTTAAATGACAAAATAGGATCGGATTTTTAAAGTCTGTTTGAGATTGAAATATCGCTGAGATCAATCCTTAACAAATCAAATTCGAACAACATTTATTAAACTATTTGTTTTTCCAGATCACATCATAATATTACTAATAATGAAAACGTATAATCCCACTACATTTCTAGAATGTTTGTCACGCGAGTTTCATCAGTGAAGAATATATTTTAGTCTTCCAACTGATGTTATATTAATTATAATTAGAGAGCGACATATTTACTATTGATTTTTAGAAGGATAATTCTTTAATAATGATATATTTATCAATATCGTGCAAAGTTATTCCTAAGATGATATAACTTCAATTTTAGCGAGGTACGCATCTGTCTGAGGTACGTTGACAGTCACACTATATTAGAACATTTTTAAATCATCAACCTGTATATGAAACAAATATTTAATTTAAAAAAAGAAATATTTGTATTTTTATAAGTACCACCCAAAAAATATCAATTTTAAGTCTACTAAAAAAATGCAATGTTCGACCTTGAGATACGAAACCGTAATTTTAAAGGTAGTTTCAATACACTGGAGTATTTTTGGCAGAACATTTGGTGTACAGTTTATCAAAGATAGGAAAAAGTGTGAGATTTGCAAGCGATGCGCAGAAGAAAGAGTGAGGCAGCATCCGGAAGGATAAGGATACACTTTACGCACGACCAGATCGAGCTCTGTGTACATTCTCGTTGAAAAGTTGTTTAGGTATAGAGTACATTTCTACTTATTATATAGGTTTGCAGTTTATACAAAAATATGATATTTTTTTTTGTGATATAAGCATGGCCTTTGAGTTTGTCAATTATTCGGTACTTCTTCAAATATTGGGGAGATATGGACTTAGAGGGACTGTTTTCAATTTTTTTTAATTACACCTGACAGATAGGTCACGGTTTGTGTCTTATAACAACATACTATCCGAGACTAGTACCTTATTATCCAGGTGCTCTAGGAATCTATTCTTGGGCCACTACTATTCTTAAATGACATTTTCTATCGTATAGAGCCATTGAAGTGTATTTTATATGCAGATGATATCGCATTCTACGACAGTGGCAAAAATTTTACTAGACTGCTAGAAAAATGGCAGAGTCTAACAAGCAGCCGCAAAATGTGCACTCTTTAGTGAGTGATGAAAACTTCGATGAAAAACAATTTAAATGCTGTCAAAGCAAGTCAACTAAAAATATAGTATGTGTGCGGTGTGGAAATGTATTCCATATTTCCTGTGCTATAAGAAATTATAAGTCATCAAAATTTGCGACACCAGAATTATTTGCTGTAAAACTAATAAAGCTAAGGAAGATGAACAAGGTAACTTAGATCTGAAAAAAGAAAATAAATTACTAAAATTAGTTCTCAAAGAAAAAGATGAAAAATATCGTATATTACAAGAAAATAATGCATTGTTAAATCAAAATAATCAATATTTGCAAGATAAAATAAACATGTATGAGGAAAAAGTGGAATCAACTAAAAACCCTATCCCATATCAATCTAGCAAAAAACATAAATTCCTAAAATCAACAAATATTTTTAATGACGCTAATACCTCTGCCTATAATATAAACACTTCAAGAGAAGTAGTGTGGCCACTACCTGAAAAATTACTAGAAATGAAGAAATTGTTAATAATTTAAACCAAGAAATCAAAACACAAATATACCAAATGAACCGTGTTATTAATTTAACAAAAGAAGACAATGTGGGTAACAAGGGTTTTACTTTGGTTAAAAATAATAAAAGAAGACAAACTACTAAAAAGAATTTTGGCGAAAATAAAAATACTGATTTTGGAGTACAAAGGAAAATTTGGCTATATGTATATCGAGTAAAACGAAACGTTGTTTCAGAAGACATTGAAAGGTATTTAAAAGAACGAACAGTTTTCAAAGATGCTGAGAGTAATAAAGGAACTTTATACAAACGAAAATCAAAATTAGTGCTTCATGTATGGAGTAGATTTTGAGTTAAAAGATGAAATCTACAAGCCACCAACTTGGCCAATGTCAGTGGTATCCAAAAGGTTTGATTTCCGTAGATATAAGCAGTATGATGGGCGTCCGGAGAATGTTTAAATAGAGCACCTAATAATAAAACGGAACAATATCTAGACCTACAAAATGTTTCAAATATTACAATTATTCACCAAAATGTTCTATCCATTGGAAATTGTGTAAATAGGTTAGAGGATTTTTTTTAAAAACTTTCCTGAATGTTTATTTTTTTGTGTTACTGAACATTGGAAAAATACTGATCAATTAAAGAACTATGAAATAAAAAATGTTTACATAGCAGAAGCAGTTTGCAGAGATGAAAGTAATCAACATGGAGGTTCTGCAATTTACAAGCTATTCAATCAAAGCAGCAACCTAGTGTTATATATTTGTCAAAAATTGGTATATGTGAATATAGTGAGTATATTGTTCAAAATTCAAAAATTTTAATTATGTCAGTATATACTCCTGGGGGCCATCTAGATGATTTCCTTATAACATTAGAAGATATTTTGGAAAAACTAGTAAATTTTTCAGGATATATTTTTTTGGTAGATGATTTTAATATTCACATGTATAATAATATTACTTAGCTCATATAATCTATTTCCTCATGTAAATGATCACTCTCGTATAACTAATAATTCATAATCATTAATTGATAATATCTTCTCAAATTATACAGAAAAATGATATCAATATTTATCAAAATTTAATATCAGACCATACAGCGCAGAGTATAATATTCAAAATTAAGAAACAAAAAAAGATATATAGTTTTAAAAAGAATTTTTAATGATTCAAACAAACTTGAATTTCAAAATGGTCTCAGACAAACCAACTTGAGTAGTATCTATAATAGTGAAGATGCAAATATGATTTGGAATAATTTTCAGAATTTATTTTTACATCAATTCAATGTGAGTTTTCCTATTAAAAAATATATGTAAACGAAAATTCTAAATATAAGGAAGTAATTAGAGATGAACAAGTTGAAGCTTACAAAAAGCAAGTTTATCATTAATACGGTTAACAACCGTTTTAAAAGAGAATACTATAATGTTTGAAAAGAGTATCAAAAAATTCTTGCTAAGAAAAAATCTAAACGGTTTAAACAAAAAATAGATAAGTCGAAAATAGTGTGGTCAATTATTAATGACAAAAAGGGAATACCACAACCAAGCAAAGAAAGTGTCAGGTCGCAGGGGAAGCTATAGATGTCGCTAATTATTTTAATTCGATAATATGATTACGTATCCTACGTACCACAAACAAATAAATATGTTTTTAAGACCTGTAACAGAAATGGAAATTAGATGAGTTGTAAGAAGATTGAAAAATAAAGAAAGCTGTGGTGACGATGACATTTCAACATCACTTCTAAAATTCTGCATACACGATATTTTCTCACCTTTAACGTATGCTGTGAAAACTTCTATTAGAACGGGGGTATTTCCAGATAGGTTGAAATTAGCAACCTTTACATAAAAAAGGTGATGTTACACAAATAGAAAATGATCGCCCAATTAGTTAATTACTAAGTTTTTCAAAAAGTTTTGAAAATGTGTAAGCATTAGGCTAATGGAATATAAGTTAAGTAACATATTCTTTTATAAAGGTCAACATGCGTACCTTAAAGGTAAGGGAACTCAGACAGCAATAGATCAGTTTACACAAAATATTTTGCAAGGACTGGAGCAAAATGAGCTCATAATGGGTTTATTTTTAGATTTAACTAAGGCCTATGACTGTGTAAATCATGAGCTACTAGAAAAAGTTAAGCATGTACGGAATAAAAGGAACCATCTATAAGTGGTTTAAATCATATTAATCAGGAAGAACACAGTGTAGTAGTTACTAAGGGGAACCTTGATGTTAAATCTGAAATTAAACCGGTTAAAATATGTAGTCCACAAGGTAGTATAATTGTGCCGATAATATTCCTTCTATATATAAATGACATGCAAGATTGTATAACAAAAGACAAATTACGCAGATGATACTAATGTTTTAATAGTAGGAAATAACTGGAATGCATTGCTAAATGATTCAAATGATAATTTCCATACTCTATTAAATTGGTTTACAAATTATAAATAAACAAAAACCAAAGTATCTGCTGATCAAAATTAACACGTCCTGAAAATAAGCGCAGAAACCAAATTTTTAGGAGTAAGAATTGACTCAACTTTATCTTGGGAATGTCATATATTGGAACTTAATTAAAATTAAATTCGGTATGTTACACTTTAAGAATCACAGTATCTAGATGAAGAGAGCATAAACATAATTTATTTTTCCAACTTTGAGTCTATGGGAAATAAAATATGCGTACCTATACATAGATTAACAGTAACAGAGAAAGGTGTAAAGTATTCATGCATGAAATTTTTTAATAAATTACCACATCTTATTAGAATTATACAAAATTTAGTAGAATTTAAAAGAGCTATACGTGTTACTTTAAAACATATCGAATCATACAATGTTACTGATTTTATGGAAGCTAATATACAGAGTGGACCAAAAGTCTGGAAACGGCCCATTATCTCGTAAATTGCTAGTCCGAATTCTACAAAATATGGGATAAGCCTATTTTGGGATACGGAGATTCCAGATTTAACTTTTGCAATGTTGCTAGATTAGCCGTTTCTCTAATATTATTAGTCACTTTGGTTTTTTTAAATACATCACCCTGTATATTCAGTCATTTTTGGAATCTTCTCTTCAATACGAGTTCAACCATATGTAACACTTATGATTTTAAGTAGTCTAGAAGATCTTAAATAAATGGAGAAATGTGGTAGACGCATTCTACCATCGTTTAGGGTACTGTCAACTCACAAATGGAGCATATTTTGAACACTTGATTAAGTAATCATTATTTTAAAAATATAATATTTCAATTGTTACGTTTTAAACAAAACTCAAATCAAACAATAACTTGATATTTTTAAACATAATCCCCCTGTAAGTCTTTTTACGATTAGTTAGTGCAAATATTGAACTTTTAAAGGATATAATAATAACAATGGTAAATATTTTATAAAAATCGAAAAGTGAGGTATTTTATGTGCACAAATTAAATTATATGGAACGTCCTGTACATTTTGGAGTTTTTAAGACGTTAAAATGTTCTAGAAATTTTCATCGTAAATATGAATGAGGATTTCGAGAAATCTTTAAAAGAAGCAAATTTATAAACTTACAAAGGGTGACCAAAGTGTCCTGACAAGGGTATGTCCATTTTCATTATTCCAATATTTGGCAAAATTATTGAAATGTTAATTAAACACTATGTTTTAAACACCGATTCTAAACAATAAATAATTCGGATTTTAATCTAATAAATCAATAACCAAAGCAGTAATGGGCATAGTTGATTCAATAATAAATAACACAGAAAACGGCCTTGTATCTGCTTTGAGATATGTGACCAAAACAAAGATTTTTATTGTGTAAATTATAACCCTCTACTAGCTAGACTAGAATATGGTTTATGTGGTACAGCCTTAAAGCTAATAGATTCATATTTATGTGGAAAACAGCAAATTGTTGGTGTACCACAAGACTTCATATTAGGGCCATTCCTTTTTATCATATATATAAACGATATTTATTCCCAAATGCATGTATCTGTTATGCAGATGACACTTCCATAATTTAAGAAAATTCACATGTAAATGACTTATTTAACAGGTGCTCTAGGATAGACTAGAAAATAGAAACTTCGTTCTCAGTAAATTATCTCAAACTAAATAGAGACAAAACCCAGAAAATGTTAATGTCATGTAATCTACTAATAACATCAAATCAACATATAAACGTATTAGGTTTTAAAATCGACGACATATTAAATTGGGACGTACTATTAACAGTTTTTGTAGAAATATTTATACACAATTATTTTTACTAAGACAAATAAAATCTTGGTTAGCCACGATATTTTAATTATACTGTACTCTCTTTTCTATAGCCACCTAACAATCTGCTTCTTGATAATCCATCCCGAAGAGGTTTCCAACTGGCGCCAACGTTGGCATGTTTTTCTTGAAGCGCCCGTAGATTGGGGCCAACGTCAATTATCTACATGTAGAGCCAACGTTAACATGTCTGATGCGCAGTAGCAGTCGGTGCGTCCATTGCTCTTGACTCATTTTCGCTAATACTACTAAACGATCCCCAGTCCGTCATTGCTAAATATCGACTAAATAGAAGCCGAATGTGTGGTCGCGACCTCCAACGTTGGCGCCAACATATTTGATCTTTGGATTTTACCAGTTTACATACAGGGCGAACATATTGGAGACAACGTTGGCGCCAATGTGTGGACCCCGGGGTTATCGTACAGAAAGTGTATGACTGACAATAAGCATTATTAATCCCAAACGAGTTATAATCTCCATTGAATTTTACTCGCACATACAACATAAACCTTAACTGCAATCCTATTTGACAATCAACGAATCTGATGACAATATTGAGTTGTAATTTAAATGCATAACAGGATACAAAGTACATTAGCTAAATGGATTTTAGCGTGTCCCCTTTTTTGTATTTTCCTTGAAGATTCAATTTGCATATTTTGAATAATATGCATAATTATTGCCTCCCACGTAAATTGAAATTATTCAAACAATATCTTAAGAGCCGATGAACATTTCAGCAGGATTAGATGTCCCATTAAAAATCCATAATCCATTGGGTCAGAGGGTCATATTTTGTTAATGACAGACAGTAATACTTACCTTAAAGATGCATCTTCTTGTATTTTTTGTGTGTATTTTATACTAAACTACAATTTTAGATTTAAAAAAATGTTTATCTATTGAGTTCACAATTTTTATACTTTTTTTAATACAGGGCGCAGCACCGAAAACGAAACAGTACAAATATCTTGAAAACACATTTTTTGTAAAAAAACGTCAATTTTTATTCCGAACGTAATTATGCATTAAATTGTTGAAATTAATTTTCAAATAAAATATAATTTGGAATACGTATAAATTTTTGTTCCCCCAAGAATGCGTTAAAATCAAAAGTAGAGCACAACAAAGAACTGAAGATTGTCAATATTTGAATTTATAAATAAAATACATGAAAGTTATATTATAAACAAATATTTATTGTCAAAGAAAAATTAAATAGGTTCCCCTCGGAAAATTCTGCTGCAACGTGAATACAACGAAACAATAATAAAATAAAACAATTAAGCAATGAAAAGACATATACAATACACAAATAATTAAATCTTACAAAAATAAATAAACTAACCCAAAGCGGCAGTCTATAAATAAACGAAGACACAAAACCATCAAGAATACAAAAAAATACTGTTTATGTGTAATTCGCCGAGATAAAATAGTCTTTGGACAGCTGACCCTAAAGCAGTATCAGGAAAATAAAAATGGTATAGAAATATATGATTGATACTGTACTCACGTATATTCCTCGATGGTACGTAGTTTTTTCTTCAAAGGTAAAATTGGCCCAGTCGCCCTCAATTTAATAAATCGGTGCTGCAATACCAGAATCTCCTGTAATTAATTGATGCTCGCCTCTAAGACAAAAATTAATCCACTCTCTCGCGGTCAAGCACGTATTCCTCCTCGTTCCTTCGCTTTTGGTGGTACCGCAGGCGATTCTTTGCCTCTCATTCCCCGCACACTTATTGAACTAGGGTTAGTTATAAGATAATTTAAAGTTATAAACTTTTAACAAAAAGCTTGGTCTACTAAAGGTTTTAAATTATATCCATTATGTTCTCCTTGTGAGCGATCTGTCAAATCATCTTCAAAATCGTATGAGTTTGGGCCCCTCACCGCTGTAACTGTTACTGGGCCATTAAATAATAAAAAGAACTTTTGACTCTCTAGAAGACTGGGAATGAGCTCGAACCAACATCTTATCTCCCACTATAAATTCCTTTAGGTGATTAGATTTATTTTGACGAGCCTGACCTTTTCGAGCCTTAATAAGCAGATTAATATGAGTCAATAATATCCTATCAGCGAGAGGAAAAACGAGTTCAGGTTCATCTGGGTATGAAATTTTGGAAATAAATTTGTTTTTAGTAACTTCACTAAAATGAAGCGTTTGTGGAGAAACCTTAGTTCCTCAATGATCCACTCTGTTCAACCAAAATTGTACTTGGCCGATGACCAATTTTGTGTATTGCGCGTGGCATAATAATCTCAATAAGCGACGTATTTCGCGATTTATCTGCTCCGTGGGATTTCCTTGGGGATAGTAAACAGAGGTATGACACATTTCAATGCCTGTATCTATTAAAGTTTGTATCCATATTTTACTCGTAAATTGTCTACAGTTATCTGATAAAATATTCTTTGGCTTACCGATGGTAGGAAAATATTTATTACAGAGACAGTTTAAAATTGATTTAACTGAAGCTCGTTTCAATGCAAAAAGAGAAACATATTTGGTAAAATAGTCAATTATTACTAAAAGTTGAGTGGCTGTCCCTCGGGATTTAGGCAAAGACTAATCAAATCTACTGAAACTGTTTCATTTATTCCCGCTGGGATCATACTTTTCATGGGACCATGTAGGTATGGCGAAATGTTACTTTTTTGGCATAGTAGGCAAGCAGCTATAATTTTCCTGCATATCTGTCTCATATTGGGCAATAATAATACAAAAATTTTTAATGATATGTTTTTCAAGTACATGTTGTCGTTTATAAAGACAACTTTCAGGCCTGGGCCTTAAAAACTTTTTAAAATGTTACATTTATACGTCCATTGTTGTCTTTTAAGTTAATTTATATGTTACTGTTAGAGATGTTCTAAAAAAGAATTTCGTAACTAACCTTTGCCGTCAAGTTTTACATAATAATTTTTTTGTCCTGATGATGGCATTGTATTGCCGAAAGCGCTCGACTTTTTGACTTGAGAAAAATATAAATTTCTTTAACTCTAATCTTCATTAAAGAATCTTTACACACTTATAATACAAATTTGGCCTTTTCTTTCATCACAAAGTGTGTAAGCACCAACACGTAACTTTTGTTACTCTTCATTTAATAATAATACTGTTTAAGGTGCAGGTAGTAACACTTTTTGGCTCCAAAATGACCTTGTTCTTCGTGTTCCTGTTAGACTAATTGTTTAATACGGCCAACAGAAATACATAATTCAGCACCTTGGTTTTCTCCGGAACTTCGTCTGAATAATAAATGTTTGTGTACTATGAACCACTTCTTAAACCGATCAGAGTTTTCGGTATTAAACTTATTAATGATTTTGGAGAGCAATGCAGTTACCAGTGATAGAAATTATCGAGGAAGATGTTTTTATATATGGTGAGGACAAAAAATTATTTTTAAATGATCTAAATGAATGTCGAGAGAAGGAGAACAAATTAGCAAGTCGTCGACACATGCAATAACAAAACTTTTCACTTCGGGGCCTAAACTTTTATTTAACGGTCTAATAAAACTATCTACGGATGAGCAATATCCAACAGGCAAGTCCGTAAAAACATATGTTCTTCCTTCGTACATAAACCCCGTATACTGTTGATATTCCCTTTTAATGGGAATTTCTTTTATTTGTCGGGCTACCTCATCCTTATAAATCAATAGAATGGAATATGCTTTTAAAAAAATGGGAAATAATCTCGTAAAATTATTTCGTGTTCCCCACAATTTACCGTCCCCGGTTAATCAAAAAATACTTCTTTGAACTCGATTAATGTTTCAAATAATTTTGTCTTAAATTCAACCGAACAAACTTGGGCTTTATTTGCTATGTCCTTCATTTCTTTTCGGAATAATATTTTTTTTGTCCTCACCATATATAAAAACATCTTCCTCGATAATTTCTATCACCGGTAACTGCATTGCTTTATTAGATTCATTAGCAAAAGATATTTCACGTATTTTTCCGTTAAACTCTCGCGTAGGTAATTATGTGAAAAATTGATCATGATTATGTGATTTTCTAACCAATCACATCTCTAGATAATTCCGGAATTACTACGAAAGTATAAACCATATTAAAATCACCAATGGAAAATTCAAATATACTTGTTCTTTTATTTTCATACTCTTTTTTCCGAAATTGTAGATGGCGACGGACATTTAGAATATTTATGATTAAAAATAAAACACTTTCATAATAAAAAATAGGTAAGCTAAAAAATGTTTTTACAGTTTTTATGTAAATTATTATTTAAATTAACTTTGTTGATATCGCTAAATTTAATTAAAAATCAACAGACAACTGACATAAAAATAAGGTGTCTCATTGAGGAAAATATTAATCAATTTAGAGAAAGAAATATTACTTTTTTAATTTCTTGAAATTTGTTAATGAAAAAGAATTACATTGCTATACCGTTGTATTTCTCTTTAGGACAATAATTTTTTATCAAAAATTACCACAAAAAGTAATTTAAAAAAACTAACAATGT
Organism: Hermaeophaga mercurialis; assembly: GCA_951812935.1. Taxonomy (NCBI): domain Eukaryota; kingdom Metazoa; phylum Arthropoda; class Insecta; order Coleoptera; family Chrysomelidae; genus Hermaeophaga; species Hermaeophaga mercurialis. The sequence goes on from OX638362.1 coordinate 46,852,942, forward strand.
GAAATTATTATATAATCGATGAATTTTACGTGTTTCAAAAACTTAAAACTAGAGATTTTATAAATATAGCCTGTTTTTAAATTTAAATTGATAACCTCTAATCTTTCTCGTTTTAAATAATTTTTTTCTGCCAAAACAACGTAATGTATTGTGGAAAAATTGTTGATTTTTTTGTAAATCATTGAGTTACATTAATTGACAAACTGCGCTACCCTGTTGTTTTTGGCCTAAAATAAAGAGATTCAATTTTTTAATAAAACCATTTATACTCGTTTTATTTGCAAACACTATTTAGCGTATTGAGAAAATGTTAAAAATAGGGATTCATCCATCCGTATCAAAAATATATTAAATTTAAGTTTTATTCACTTTTAATGATGTAGTCTATTCCTATTTTAAATTTTAATCATTTTGCTGTACATTCGTTTGAAATGTCAATTTTGAGATTTTTTTAAACATCTATATTTTTGAAATTATCTGCCTCTTTTATTTGACATGAATTCACCAGGAAAGTACTTCCCAATAGGTAACATTGACAGGTACCTGTATTTTATTTCATGCTCTTAAATTCAAATATCTGCAGTAATGCTTTTAGCTGTTGCATTTTATATTTTTTGTGTTGTGTATTATATGCCAGTTTATGATGTACCTATTTCTATTATTATAGACAATGCTGCGATAATACTTTTACAATATTTTAGCTAAAGTAATTTTTTATATAAAATTATAAAATAATTAGTTAGATAATTAAGTATTTATAAAGCCAATAAACATTTTAAAATTATTTCAGTTTTGTAGTAATTACGATATGAATGTATTTTATCATCAATATTATTAATAAGGGAATATCTGATGCATTCTCGAATTAAATATTTGTTGATTTTCCCTCAACTGTCTTTAAAATTGAATATTGGTCATCTACAATAATAAAATTTACAAAAAAGTACATCGTAAATAATACATATTCAAGAAATTTATCTTTTACCTTGCTATAATATTATTTTTTATAACTTAAGGTAACTGCAACAGATGGAGATAAAGACAGGCCACAGAACATCGTCTACTTCTTAACAGGACAAGGAATCGATCCCGACAATCCTGCTAATAGTAAATTCGACATAAATAGGACCACAGGGGAAATATTTGTATTGAAGGTAAGTTTCAGATGTTTTTCCTAAAAATTATTTTTATTATAAAAAATATTTTCCAAGAAAATATATATATGCGATATTAACTATAATATATTTATTGTTGCGATTTTAATATAGACTTATTGACATATGTTAACAGCAGCAGATTAAAAAATCGTATAACTGATGCTGGCTTGAAGAATATTCTCACAAAGGTCACACACACATCTAATAACGACAATGGAGCCTCTCTCCTAGACCCTGTCATAACTAACATTGATGAGTGGTAAAGGTAGAGCTGTAGATTATTTTAGAATAAATGAAAAATTAGACCAAATTAACTGGAATTATACACTAAGTATCAATGACAGATTTTAAGAATTTTATAAAAAATTTATAGAAGCTCTGAATGAAGTAGCACCTAAAAAAATATATTAAAATATTATAAGTTAGTAGACTAAAGTTGTACAAAAAAGCTACGGAAGAAAGAGATGATAGTTATAAACATTATATTTGCAACAAAACTGAAAAAAATAAGAAACTATATAAAAACAAACGTAACGCACCTGTTAGTATAACTAGAAAGGAAAGAAAGAAATATTGGAAATCCCAGATTGTTGGAAATAAAATAAACTTGTTGCCTAAAAGTTACAAAAATAATGAACTGATTAAAATAGTTAGCTATGAGACAAATGATAAAGGATATACATATATGAGATACCGAATGCATTTACCAATTATTTTATAGAAAGCATTAGTGAAATAGTAGATAACATTGGTCATGTCTCTAAAAATGTCTCTTATTGTAGCAAAAACTGAAGACCATCAGTTAAATAATTGTTTAAAAAATATTGGATAGAAAGGAACACTATCCCAGATGACTTAAAAATGTCAACATTAATACCAGTGTATAAAAGGTTATCCATGAAACTCAAATGTGGTACGTACGGTGAAATCGAAGAAAAGAAAAGTCTTGCCACATAGAATTTTTAATCAACTTGACTTCTAGTTTCGACCTTCAAGGTCATCATTAGCACTTAATGTGAAAATGTGCAAATAACACATAAAGCAACAAACATAAAACTTACTAGTAAGTACGCGTACCAAATAATAAATTAATAAACAGAGTAATTCGGAAGTTATGAGCAGTGAAAAAAATAAGGCATATTGATAAAACACCTTGTATCTTAGTTATAAAGGGTGGAAGACCTATTCAATATAGATAATTTAGAACGACCAAAGTGACGCCCATCTACAGTTAAAATTAGGTCCTTTCCCAATGAAACACCCTGTATAATTGCATATTTCCGAATTTTACTTATTGAGCTCACATTTGATATTTATCGAATAATAATGAAATTCGAAGAATACAGAAACTTCAAAACAGAGCAATACGGATAATATTGAAAAGGGACAGAAGAACAAGTATTGCAACGATATTGGAAGATATACAACGGCTATTAGTTTAGAATTATGTAGTCTTCTTGATATGGTTATTTGTTAAAAATATAATAAATATAATTCTCAATATCATAACTAAAATACAAGAAATTGATTTGACTTTTACGTAAGGCAAGCCATCAGCAGAAGCTCGTAAAATACAGTTTTTATTAAAGGTTTGCAGGAATTGAACAAGTTGCCTATAAAAATTAAGAATAAAACATCAATACACTTACTGGTTAATGTAAATAATAATATGTTGTGAGTTTAGTGAGAACATTCTAAAAAGGGATTATTTTCCGTATCATCATAAAGCAAATAAACCTACGTATCTATTTAATCCATTGGTATTAAAATATTTTGCAAAACAATTTAAAACAGGTAGAACCTATTGGACCCTATTATTTTATAATAAAATTATTTACATTAGTTATATATTTACAATTTGGGAGTCAGGGAAAAACATATTTTTTTCCATTGTTCATGATAGTCAGATGTTCGTTATTCAGTTTCAAACAAAGGAAATCATTTTTTTGGATACGTATAGTATTTTTTATGTTATTGTAACCGAATAATTTAATATAATGTAAAATTTATTATTGTTCAACGCAAGACACCTTTATCGAAGATGTCTAATGCTAGTTTCGAAGATTTCTTGTTGCGTTTTCTAGGTGATGTAAATCCGGAAACAAGACCATCATCAATTTTTTGTCCTTCCTTCACAATTTTTTTAGCACTAGATGAATTTACATCTCCAAATGAATAAGTTTCTTATGAAATATCTGGCACGCTAAATACTTTTAAAAAATTTGTTTAATTTTAAATAAAAATCTCTTTTAAAATCAATCACAGAAATGTAAATATTGTTACGATTTATTATATTTACCTACCTGTTAAAGCAACAACTCGCTCTTCTACTTTTTTAAATATATGATCAATATTCCATTTTCTGTTTCTTTCTGAGAAAATTTCCAAACTGTATATGTAATTTCTTGGGCTTGTGTCCCTAAAGTTTTATTTTTTACTTTTGTGGCCATTGTCAATTCGGCAACATTGCACTCTCTCTCGTCATTTTCAACCCTCGATATTACAAAGTGAACAGCACAAAGTATGTCATTCGAATGACCAATGTCGCGCCATTTATTTTGTTCCGGTTACTGTGCATCTTGAACTCGCGGTTTCAGATATTCTTGTCGGTTAGAGCCTCCATACACTACAATCTTAGTTGTCAATAATTTTAATCGGGCAATTAAAATTGACAATTAAGATTGTGAATCAAGTTTGCACACCTACTAGCAATTCTAATTGTTCAATGATAATCGTGCTACTATGGCTCGAAAACATTTATTAGCATTAGCAGCGCTTTAGCGGTAAAAAGGAAAATTAGAAAAAAATGTACTAAATGGTCAAAAGAATGGCTGCTCAACCGGCAACACTTTTTACACGTATACTTATTAAAGGAATTAAAATTACAAAAAGATGACTGGTTTAATTGTTAAGATACTCAATTGTGAACATCCATTTCTCATTATTTTGTTGAAAAATAATCTTTTAACTTTATTTTTCAAATAATAGGTGACTACGATATAGTTCTATAAGCTCCAAAATCTTTCTTGTAATTTCTTGACTTCTCGACACCCTTACGCTACGAAATGCACCGCTTTTAATTGTCAATTTACAATTGTGAAGGCCATACACTGTCAACTTGAATGGTCTGGAAAAATGTATACATATGAAATGGCAGGAAGTATTTAACAGGTATTTTATTCAAAAATAAAATTTTATCAAAAATCAGCGAAAATATCCGGTACTATGAAAATAACATTCTCCCCCGAAAATTTAAACATTTACTCTAGTAGAGCTAAAATACTGCTTGCGCATAAAAATTTAAAATTAAACCGAAATGAAAATATTTAAAAATGACCAGAGGCGTATCAGATGGGTATCTAATGAATCAACTAAAATATTTAACGGAAAATAAACTGACCGACACCACATCTGATATACCAAAAAAAATGTTTCATTGCAACATAGGCAACATGTTTAACATACAGTGAACGGCTAAATTATGGAATAAGATTTTTTCGAAAACAGTTGAATTTTTAGGAAAATCCCGAAACAGATCGATTTTTGTTATAAAATACCCATGTTATAATTTACATAGAGTAGGGATGACGTCACCGGTGTTGGTATACTGACGTAATCGTTAATGTTTTTAAATAGAAATCGATGTCATGTGATACCTAATTTGAAATGGATTTTAATTCTCTATTTAACGACATTACATTTTTAACTAAATTATTTTATACATGGTGGGAAAAAATGTGATTTTATTTAAATTCAACCAAATTACAATTAATGTTTTAATTAATAATGTACTTTAAAGTAAACAACTTTCGCATAAATAATTCTATCTTTCAAGCCCTGTAAGTTTTGTGGTCTATTGACATAGACTTTTGATTTTATATAATCCCACATGAAAAAGTCTAGAGGTGATAGATCCGGCGATAGCTGGCCACTCTATAAAACCTTGTCGTCGGATCCACCTCCCGGGAAAGCAATTATTTAAAAATTAAGGTTCGCCACGTGCGTAATGCGAAAGGGCTCCATCTTGTTGAAACCAGATATTTTCATTAGGTAAATTTGGCTTATTGGCATTTGGGAACATATTTGCAAGCCTATAAGTTCGATTCTCAAAAAAGTTAAATAACGTTCTCCTGTTTTAGATTTTCTTCGAAGAAAAAAGGGCCGCCAATATTATTGATGATCCCTGCCCATACATTTACTTTTTGAGGATTTTCTGTATGTGCGTTAACCAATGTGGGTTCTCTTGACTCCAATATCTGCAATTTTGACGATTCACTGTACAAAGTAGAAAAAATTTGGCTTTATCGGAAAAAAGTATTTTATTAATGAAACGATGATTACGGTTACATAAATCTTTCATAATTTCAGAAAATTGCACTCGGCGATCGGGATCGTCTTAGTTTAATTCTTGATGCAGTTGAATTTTTTATGAATTATATTTTTCTTTTTTAAAATACTTAATACCGATCGTTGAGAAAGTCCAGTTTCTACAACAATCTGTTTTGAACTACTGTGAGAATTGTCATCTACATTTAATAAAATATCAAGTTTCACGTTGTCATCAATTTTAGGACACCCAGCGTTTGGAATATGTTTAACATGCCCAGTATCTCTAAATTTTACTACGGTTTTACTTACTGTTGATTGGCTGATGGGTCTGTCTGGATATTTTGCATTAAATAAATTGCATACCTCTTGCTGTGTTTCACTTAGGCGAGCCATAATTTACTATTCAAAAGTAAAAAGTACAAAATTGACAACTAATGACAATTCACAAAATCAAAACATTCGCGACAATAGATATTAAACTAACGGTGCGACTATCCTTTGCTTGATAATTGACATTTGACAAAAAACTTATTCAGTGCTTTTGAAGTCACTTTTTTGTGTCCATTATTCTTTTTACTTATTTTTACTTTTTTGAGTATTTACTTCAGAAAATCATGGATTTAAGCATTAATTGTAATTTGGTTGAATTTAAATAAAATAAAAATTTTCCCATACTGTACAAAATAATTTAGTTAAAAATGGACTGTCGTTAAATAGAGAATTAAAATCGCTTTCAAATGAGGTATCACATGACATCAATTTCTATTTAAAAAAATTGACGATTACGTCACTACACCAACACCGGTGAGGTCATCCTTACTTTATGTAAATTATAACATGGGTATTTTACAACAAAAATCGACCTGATTCGGAATTTTCCTAAAAATTCAACGGGTTTTGAAATAATGATCTTATTCCATAATTTAGCCGTTCACTGTATAATTTAATTTTTCTTTTTCAGACACAACCGCATTTTTAAGTTCATTTACTACTTTTTCAAATTCACTAAAAATTTTGCTGAAGTATCATAATTTTTAAGTCCCAATTATTCCAATTTATTTCTGCACACAATTTGCAATGCCGTTGATCCTTTAAATTCTTCAAAATTTTTAATTATTTCATATACCATTGTTTTGTCACAAAGAAATTCCAATTGCTAATTTGATATAGCACTGTAAATATAGTTCATTGCCTTTAAATCACTACCATCCTAAGATCTTTCTGCCTCCATTTTTGCTCTTTTTATTACATCATCACATTTTTTAAACTTCAAAAACAGTGGAATACTTATCTTCCGTATGTTGTAATCTATTCCAATAAACACTAGTATCGTAATTTCGTTATTCGCCATTTTTAATCCACGCAAAATATCAAAATCTCAAAATGCTCTTCCTAACCAAGACGGCACACAACAACACGATGCTTTTATTTAGATAACTGCACTTACTTTTTGATAACTATCGACCTGCTACCATGTTAAAATACATGAAGCATGGAAAGGATTTTAATTATAAATAGTTTATTAACTAACAAATAGAATGAGCTTTAGAAAACATGACATACAATAAATGCGATGCTACAACTTATTACTTAAAAACTGCCATTACTATTCTTCTGCTTCTTTTTTACCCAAACTATTACATATTAAATTAATTGTTTCCACTCTTACTTTGTGGAAATTATTCATAATAAATATGAAAAAGATAAATTATACTCATCTGAATTTTCACAGTGTTCCAAACCATTTTAAAAATGTATTCTAATCTGACCTAAGGTTTCGGTATTTGACATACCATTTTCCAAGATTGACAAGAAGTTTGACAGATCTTTTAAACGTAAATAATTTCGTGTCATATACATCACAACCAATCATTATTAAGCAATATTCTTCTTTTTCCAAAAATATATTTGGTTAGTATTATTTACTTCAAAAGGTGATCTTAGATAATTGAACTTCCCAGGTTTAGTTGTTCATTAAATACTGTATATTGAGGATATTTTAGGTGTTTCTTTATTTCATATTCCTCCAAAAAATCATGTTCTTCTTTCTTGTCACTTTTAAGTTAAGTATTCGCACTGTTGTTTCCATTGTGCTATTAAGTGTAGGTTCGTGTTTGGTGTCAATTAGGTATTTTGCGTAATGTGACTAGCTGGTTGTTTTAATCTATAAGCTCGTATGTATTCACAATAGCATATGGTATTAATCAACCTATTTATTAGAGGTATTTGTTTCATTATATTAATTTCCCTTTTTAAATCATCCTTACTCATTGGTATTGAAAAGACTCGGTGTATCATTGAATTATAAGCTGCTAATTTATATAATATAGGGTGATTTGAGTTATACGGGATAGTCGTATTTGTATAAGTTGGTTTTACGATAAATTGATTAAAACAACCAGATAAGTCACATTATGCAAAACACCTCATCGACACTAAACACCAACCTACACTTAATAACACAATGGAAACAACAGTGGACGTACTTCATGTAAGTATGAAGAAAGAAGAACCTGATTTTTTGGAGGAATATTAAATGAAGAAACACCTAAAAAATCCTCAATATAGAGTATTGAACGAACAACTAAACCTGGGAAGTTCAAGTATCTTAGACCATATTTTGAACTAAATAACTTTATAATACTAACCAAAAATATTTTTAGAAAAAAAAAAGAATATTGCTTAATAATGATTGGTTGTGATGTATATGATGAAATGATTTAAATTTAAAATATCTATCAAACTGCTTGTCAATCTTGGAAAATGGTATGTCAAATACCGAAACCCTAGGTCAGATTAGAATACATTTTTAAAACGCTTTGGAAGACTGTGGAAATTCAGATAAGTATAATTGATCTTTTTCATACTTATTACATATTAGTTCCTTTTTTAATAAAAATGTATTACAAATACTTAACACTCTTATTTCGAATTCGTTCTGTATAGTTTTAAATTATTTATTGGCGTTATTTATCTTGTATTATTTAAGTTATTTCTGTGTTTAGCTTGTACTATTTTTTTTATCTATACATTTGTTAATTACTTTAAACTGGCAGGTTAAATTAGCAGTTGCTAAATTAAGGATTAATAATAATATTTTCTCTTTCAGCCATTAGATAGAGATCAGCCAAACGGCAGGCCTCAATGGCGATTCACGGTTTTCGCACAAGACGAAGGAGGTGAAGGACTTGTGGGTTACGCAGATGTGCAAGTTAACCTCAAGGATATTAATGATAATGCTCCCATCTTCCCTCAAGGGGTTTATTTCGGTAACGTTACCGAGAACGGGACGGCGGGAATGGTTGTCATGACAATGACAGCTGTGGATTATGACGACCCGTCCGAAGGCACAAACGCGAAGTAAGTGGAAGTCAAAGACTTATTTTTATTTTGTTAATAATGATACTAATAATAGTAATAATGTTGAAAAATTTAGCCATGCACTGGCTTCTAAAAAGGAACATTAGAACAAGAATGTTTTCAGAATCGTTATAACGTTCTTTTAAAACATCTTTTAAATACCTGTTTTACCAAAATATAATAGTATAGATTTTAAAACACTATTATTTTAAGTTTATTTTTATTTTTACAGAAAGTAGCCTTTACTTCTTTTAGAATAATACTCCGATAATATAACGGATGTTTTAGAACGGTCAAATTTAACAAATGGTTTAATACAGCCTTGTTCTTTAAGGAATGTGAAAATTCGCCCTTGCTTATAAATACGGTATAATTTCAAAAAGGCGGGTTGTTCAATCAAAGAATTTAAATTCTTTTGGAATACAAATATATTGACTAAATAAAAAATGTAAATATATAAAAAAAAACAGAATTATGGGAAATGAATAGGTAATAAACAAATGTAAATCTTTCAAAAAAAAAATAATTAAAAATGCTCTCAAAAAGAAACTCTACAGTTAAGTGTTTAATAACTCCTCTAGTTGCAACCATTATAAATGGTGTGAATTCCAGTTTCAGGCGGAAAGCCTTCAACTTATATCGACTTAATCGGTAAAGGTGCTATTTGTATAAAAAAATAAATGAACCCTGACTACCTTCAGGAGATAGCTCTGAAGGTCAGTATTTGGTTCTTTCTAAAGAAATCATTAAATTCACAGCTTTATCCACTACTTTACTGCGACGTTCATTCGTCCTACTATTATAAAATATCCATTTAGCGTTTAACCTAACTATCTTAAGCTAGTCCTTCTCGGCTTTCCGATCAACTAAAAACAATACTGACAAACAAAAAAAATTAATTCAACACTTGCTCAAACCAACGGCCAGATGTTAGTTTAACTGAAAATTAAACTTTAACAAATGTCCAATCTAATTTTTACTTAATTAATGGTTCTCAAAAACCATGTGAGGAACCTAGCAAGTCATAAGATTAAAATAATACTTCAAACTCTACCATTTTCTTCTTGGCAACCTACAGAAAATAACACGCGGGGAGCATCCCTTTTTATTAAATACACAATTCGCTTTAACTATCACTCATAAAATGACTCAAAATTTCCCGCTTACGATTGACTCCGAATGAGTCCCTTCGACGACTTCCAATAGGCTGACTAATTTTTTTCATTCGAATTTCCATCGCAGAACTTTTATTTTCTAGAAAATTCTTTCTCCACAGTAGGAGTTACTTGAAATTAAGTAACCAGTGGTAATTTTACAACGTCAAAATACGTCATTCTTTCAACGCTTTTTTGGTATACTTTCTACAATTTTTCTCGGAACAAAGTGTCAGCGAAATTTCAATTCTATGTAGGTTTTGTAAAGATATTTTTTAAATATTCAGCTAATTGTATCTTTTAAACTATTCGCACGGCTATAAAACAATTACGAAATATGAACTCGTTTCCTCTTGCTATATGCTTGAATTATGAAATGAAAATTATGTAAAGATTATTTTATATATATATATATATATACAGGGTGGACCAAAAGTTTGGAAACGGCCAATTATCTCGTAAATTGCTAGTCCGAATTCTATAATATTTGGGATAATCCTATTTTGGGATACAGAGATTCCAGATTTGACATTTGCAATGTTGCTAGATTTGCCGTTTATCTGATAGTATTAGTCACTTTGGTTTTTTAAATACATCACCCTGTATATTTAGTCATTTTTGGAATCTTCTCTTCAATACGAGTTTAATCATATGTAACGCTTTGATTTTATGTTGTCTAGAAGGTCTTAAATAAATAAAACAAAAGTCTAGAAACGCCTAATTGTCTCAATTCATTTTTTAATTCAAACTATTTTCAACTACATTAAAACGTAAAACGTATTTTGAACACTTGATTAACTAATAATTATTTTTAAAATATTATAATCTCAATTCTTACGTTCCAGACTTTTGGTCCACTCTGTATATATATTTATTCTAATTTTTGATTCAAATAATATCTGATTATTACAGAAACATTTTGCACGTATTTGTAGTAAACAATTTACGAGACATTTCTTTACATTTCATCATAAGTGCCTCAGTCTTTATATGCGCATATTTTTCTTTCCTTTAGGTTAGTGTATTCCATTGAGAAAAACGTAATAGAGGAAGAGACCGGATCGCCAATATTCGAAATTGAATCAGAAACGGGCGTGATAAAAACCGCCGTGTGTTGCTTGGATAGAGAAAGGACCCCCGATTATTCCATACAAGTGGTGGCGATGGATGGGGGAGGATTGAAGGGGACGGGAACGGCATCTATACGCGTCAAAGACATAAACGATATGCCACCGCAATTTACAAAAGACGAATGGTTCACAGAAGTTGATGAAACAGATGGCGCCAGTCTTCCTGAAATGCCTATTCTCACCGTTACCGTTCACGACGAGGACGAAACCAACAAGTTCCAATACAAGGTAATCGAAAACAGCGGTTATGGAGCGGATAAATTCACTATGGTACGCAATAACGACGGCACAGGATCTCTTAAGATTGTACAGCCGTTGGATTACGAGGATCTACTCCAAAGTAACGGTTTCCGATTTAGAATTCAAGTCAATGATAAAGGAGAAGACAACGATAACGATAAATATCATGTGGCCTACTCGTGGGTGGTGGTTAGATTGCGAGATATTAACGACAATAAGCCCCAATTCGAACGGCCTAATATCGAAGTGTCGGTGTTTGAGAATGCGGAAGTTGGTAAAAGTTTAGAAACTTTCAAAGCGACTGATCCTGATCAGGGCGGCAAGAGCAAAGTATCTTACGCTATTGACAGAACATCAGACAGAAAGCGTCAGTTTTCGATTAACCAAGAAGGCACTGTAAGTATACAGCGATCGCTAGATAGAGAAGATACCCCAAGGCATCAAGTGAAAATCTTAGCAATAGACGACGGAATCCCACCGAAAACTGCCACTGCGACTCTAACTGTGATCGTGCAAGATATCAATGACAATGCACCAACATTCCTTAAAGATTACAGACCAGTCGTACCGGAACACGTGCCTCCCAGAAAGGTCGTCGAGTTATTGGCGACAGACGACGATGATAGATCGAAAAGTAATGGCCCTCCCTTCCAATTTAGACTCGATCCGAGTGCCAGTGACATCGTAAGGGCATCCTTTAAAGTCGAACAAGATCAAAGTAAGTTTATACAGTATTTCATATCTAATATGCAAAATTTCCATGACACTGTCAATTAAAATCGCACATTCCTGTTATATTTTAACGACTTTAACGTATTTGAGATAAATAAAAATAATTTTCTTTAAAAATCAATATAGTGTGGTCCAAATAAAAGGAATAAATTTATTATTTCGTAAATCGGCGATTTGAGATCACCTTTTTATTCTTGACGTCATCTCTGTGAGCGTGATGACGTCATCACTAAAAAATTTATATAGAAAAGTGGATCTTGCAATACGTCAATTGAAAAGTCTTTTAAATATCTAATCACCCATATCAATTATATCTAAGTATTATTGTCAAAAGTAGTATTAATGACATTCGAACAGATTTCTTAATTTAGTAAGTATTGTTATGATGTATTTATTGATACCCAAAATAAATTTTGTAAAGGCCGTCACTGACAATGAAAATATGTCTAAACTACTTTTTACCTTTTTAAAAAAAACTAGTTACCTTATCAAAATTCCTTTATTGACATTCAACATAATTGTTATTATCAAGTGGTTAATGATATTTTATCAACATGAAACTGACTGAAACGGAAAGAATTTGTTGTGGAGATAAAACACGTACGCAGAAAGAAGTATGTACGTTATTCAATAATAAATATCCTAACCGAGAACAAATTACATAGTCCACAGTAAGAAAAATTGAGAAAAAATTTAGAGAAACGGGTCATGTAAAAGACCGCCCAATAGTAGTAGAAAACAAATATCTGAAAACAATAAACTAGATGTTCTGCTAGCCTTTGAAGATAATCCCCATACCAGTTTACGGAAAGTAGCGTTATACAATGAGGTTGGCCATCAAACAGTTCTTAGAACGTTAAAAAAGGAGAAGTGGCATTCCTATAAAGTAAATTTAGTGCAGGAACTTACGGAAGCAGATTTTGATAGACGAGTTGAATTTTGTGAAATTCTAATAGAAAACAATAACAGAGATTCGATGTTTTTAAAAAAAGTTTTTTTTTTCTGATGAAGCTACATTTCTCCTAAACGGTCATTTGAATCGTCAGACTTTCCGCTATTGGGCTACAGAAAATCCACACTGGATGCAGGAGTACCGTACTCAATACCCAGAGAAAGTGAATGTTTGGGCGGGAATAATAAATAATAGGATTATAGGATCATACTTTTTCGAAGAAACCTTAACAGGTCCTCGATATTTACGATTTGTGCAGAACTTCATGCTCCCAGAATTAAACCGGTTGTTCCCAAACAGAAATAATTTGTGGCTGCAGTAAGATGGTTCGATACCGCACTATGCTGTTTTATTGAGAAACTACTTGGACAACGTCTTCCCAAATCGATGGGTAGGTCGAAGAGGACCAATTGACTGGCCACCGAGGTCATCTAATTTAACTCCTCTCGATTTCTTTTTATGGGGATACTTTAAATGTAGAGTGAACATAAATAGACCACAAACTATTAATGAATTTAAAGAACGGATTGTAAAAATAACTCCGGAAGTTATAGCGAAAGTTCGAGAAGAGATCCCTGCTCGTCTTTCGCATTGTATTTTGGCTGACAGTAAACAATTTGAACACTTGCTTTAAATTTGGTTGCACTTAATTATAATATTTATTGTAACATTCAAAATTTAATAAATCATTTTTTTGACAACATAAAAAATTAATTACTTAGACATATTGATATGGGTGAATAGATATTTAAAATTCCTTTCAATTGATGTATTGCAAGACCCACTTTTCTATTTAAAACTTTTATTGATGACGTCATCACGCTCACAGAGATGACGTCAAAAATAAAAAGATAATCTAACGAAGCTCCCATTTAAAAATATAAATCGTCGGGTTTCAGGATTTTCCCCCAAAATCACCGATTTATGAAATAATGAATTTATTCCTTTCATTTGGACCATACTGTATAATAGTAAGAATAAAATAATAAATACCGCAAGTCTCTCTTCTTTTTGCAACTTCAAAATTTCTGGCGGAACCGACTCCACAACTTGCAACGTTTCGTACTTAACCTAACCTATCTTAATCTAAGTTTTATCACCGATCGTACTTAATGTGATAATCGTTTCATTTTATTTTAATAATCTCTCATTATTGCATTTATGTATGAAGTAGGTCGCAAAAATTAACAATATTTATTATGCTTAACTTGATAAAAAAAATGCTATTATTGAACTTCCCCTAACACATTCATGACTTCAAATACAATATTTTATTACTTTAACAACAAAATTCCTCTTTAATTTCCCAGAGGGTGCAAATGGAGATGGAATGGCGATTATTACATCACTTCGTTCGTTTGACAGAGAACAGCAGAAGGAATATTACATTCCAATAGTTATCAAAGACCATGGCAATCCTGCAATGACCGGCACAAGTACCCTGACAGTAGTTATTGGTGATGTTAACGACAATAAAATGCAACCCGGTTCGAAAGAAATATTTGTGTACAACTATCAAGGCCAAGCACCTGAAACGGAAATTGGTAGAGTCTATGTTTACGATTTGGACGACTGGGACCTTCCCGATAAGAAGTTTTATTGGGAAGGACCTGCTCATCCGAAATTTAAACTCAATGAAGATACTGGTATGATTTCTATGAAATCGGGTACTAGAGATGGAACCTACTACCTTCGATTCAAAGTGTACGATCGTAAGCACACTCAAACGGATGTGGCCGCTAATGTAACGGTCACCGTCAAAGAAATTCCTCATGAGGCAGTTGTCAATTCCGGCTCAGTCCGAATAGCGGACATCACAGACGAAGAATTTATCAGAATATGGGACTATCATTCACAAAGTTTATCCAAGAGTATGGCTGAGAAATTCAGGGATAAAATCGCAGATCTGTTAAACATAGCTAGAGAAAATGTGGACGTATTTAGCGTGCAACTACGAAGAAAACATCCGCCTGTCACTGATGTAAGGTTTTCTGCACACGGTTCACCGTATTATAAACCAGTTCGACTAAACGGAATAGTACTAATGCATCGAGAAGAAATAGAAAGAGCTGTCGGTATTAACATTACTATGGTAGGAATTGACGAGTGTTTGTACGAAAACCAGATGTGCGAAGGTTCTTGCACCAACACCTTAGACATAAGTGCCTTGCCCTACATGGTCAATGCAAATAAAACGGCTCTTGTAGGTGTTCGTGTTGACGTTCTAGCAGAATGTACTTGCGGAGCAAGAAACTTCACTAAAGAAGAAAACTGCAGAAACACGCCTTGTTACAATGGTGGAAGATGCGTTGAAAGCAGGTACTCTTTATCTTGTTCATGTCCCGCTGGTTATAACGGACCCAGATGTCAACAAACCTCTCGCAGTTTTAGAGGAAATGGATGGGCGTGGTACCCCGCACTTGAAATGTGCGATAAATCGCACTTGCACTTTGAATTCATTACAAGGAAACCAGATGGATTGCTACTTTATAATGGCCCAATCGTACCACCAGAGAAAGATGAGATAATGGTATCGGATTATATTGCTGTAGAACTGGAACGAGGTTATCCCCGATTACTCTTAGATTTTGGGTCCGGAACACTAGAACTCCGAGTTAAAACCAAGAAAACATTAGATGACGGAGAATGGCACAGGCTGGATATATTTTGGGATACTGAAAATGTCAGAATGGTAGTTGACTACTGTAAATCTGCAGATGTATCGGAAATGGAAGATGGAACTCCACCGGAATTCGACGATAGCAGTTGCCAAGCTCAAGGAACCATCCCACCCTTCAATGAATACTTAAACGTTAACGCTCCGCTACAACTCGGTGGATTGTACGTGGAACAATTTGATCCTACACACTACCATTGGCAATACATGCCCGTTGGCAAATCCTTCGATGGTTGCATTAGAAATCTCTTCCACAATTCGAAACTTTACGATTTGGCCCATCCGGGATTATCAAGACACAGTGTACCTGGTTGTCCTCAAACGGAAGAAGTCTGTGGTCGATCGGAAACAACATCAAGATGTTGGGAACACGGCACTTGTGTGGGAAGCTTTAACGAAGCTAAGTGTCACTGTCATCCCGGATATACCGGTCCTTCTTGTACCCTGAAAACGACACCTACATCCTTCAAACCTCAATCTTACGTTAAATATGCTTTGAGCTTTGAACCGGACCGGTACTCAACCCAAATGCAGCTTAGATTTAGAACGAGAGAGGAACACGGAGAATTATTCCGAATTTCTGATCAACACAATCGCGAATATGCGATATTGGAAGTAAAGGACGCCAGACTTTACTTCAGGTACAACTTAAACTCTTTAAGAACTGAAGAGAAAGATATTTGGCTCAGCGCAGTGCCTGTTGACGATGGTCAGTGGCACGTCGCTAAAGTTAGTAGATACGGTTCGGCTGCTGCACTCGAACTTGATGGTGGGGAAGGAAGGAGATACAACGAAACTTTCAATTTCGCAGGTCACCAGTGGTTACTGGTTGATAAACAAGAAGGAGTCTACGCCGGAGGTAAAGCAGAATATACCGGAGTACGAACTTTTGAAGTTTATGCAGATTATCAAAAAGGTAAATTATATTCTATCTTTGTTTAGTAGGAGGAAAGCCTCGTGTTTTGTGTAGGCTTCTTTACTGATTCCGAACGACACTTTAATTTAATTAGAATTTACCAATGATCTGGGGTTGCAGGTTGTTTGGATGACATTCGGTTAGAAGGTAAACATTTGCCGCTACCGCCAGCTATGAACGGTACCCAATGGGGTCAAGCAACTATGGCCAGGAACTTGGAAAGGGATTGTCCCTCGAATAAACCCTGTGCAAATGTTATTTGTCCGGATCCATTTGAATGTGTCGATCTCTGGAATGATTATGAATGCACGTAAGTGTATAATGTAAATACTAATATTTGTCAACAAATAATACAAAAAAATCAAATCTATTTTCTTTGGTCGCTTTCTTTTAAATATTTTGTTAGTTTTCATTCTGACTTTTTAATTTATTATTACTATAACGTAATTTGGGTATTACCCAATAGTTATAAAAAAAAATCTAGTTTGAAGAAAAAAAACATTATTTGAATAATAAACTTTAACTAAAATCCTTACCTGCCGTTCTGCTTAAATATAAACAACAAAAATTTTTAATTAAATTATTTTTGGCTTTACTTTAGAGATCTATCAAAAACGTTGAGACACGTCAACTTTTGAACTAAATATTAGATTCACACATTGATTCACCTCCAGTTACAGTGTTTTTCAAAGGAACATGCTGTGTTATTTTGTACTTTTTTAAAACTCCACATTAAACTCACTTCAATGATTTATAATACTTAAGATCTAAATGCAGTGGACCAATATTATAGTCATATATAATACCTGACTAAACCTTTTAAGGAAATTAAGTATGTATTCCTCACATCCAATGAGGATTCTCCGTTGAAAAACAACAGTTTTTTCAGTTTGTTTATTAATAGTAGATTAAATCTATTCTATTATCAGGATCGCCTTCTGTTAGCTATTTGAGAAAAATAAGAGTATATTTATTTTAATGTCAACTAAATAAATTCTTTCTTGCATTTTTCTTAAACCAAATACTAAAAAGTGTTCACCCTATATTTATTCATTTACACCATAAATACTATCGGTCATTACACTTATTGAGAAAGCTTTCAAAAATATACAATAGGGGAGACAATTTCTTTGAAAAAACAGGGTGCGGGGGGGGGGCGAACTTACATGAATCACCCTATATATTTCGATTTTCATTCAGAGAACGTACAGGTTGGTCCATTAAGCGTGCAAGCGACTGTATCTCACAAACCACTCATTGCTTGCTGTAAAAAACTATATAACTAAAGTGGCCAAGAGAAAATCCTGGAAATAATTTTTGAGTTTATAAGATGACCGCCAGGAGGCGTAACCGCTACCTTGAATTCAAAAAGTTATGTTTCTTGGAATTTCGCCTTATTAAGGTAACAAAAAAATATATGCGTTTTAAAGCTAAGATGAAATCGAGTCTTTTTTGTTATATTACTTTTTGCCCTATCTCTGATAATAAAATGGTAGGGGATGTTCAAAAGTTTTTCCAAACAAATGTCTATAATTTCAAAACTGCTCAACCGATTTCAATAAACTTCGTAGGAACCTACTCTAAATAAAGTATGATCATTGCGATTTAGCATCTTACCACTAGCGGGCGTTTTTCGATAACACAAGAGAAATTGCAAGTATTCTAAAAAAATTAAATGTATCGATATGTATTTTTCACACGACAAAATAGCAAAATAATACGGCAAAAAAATTTTAACCAGGTAAATCAACGAATATGCAACCTTAATTTTTTTTGGAAATATTAATGACAAATAGGTAGCTTAAATTTCTATTAAAGAAATAAGAGTTATAAAAATATAAACGCCCAAATCAGAGATTTAGTTTACAATTTGTAACGGAAAAAACCTTGGCACTACATTCATTCCCGTATTAAAACTATAAAGTAGGCCATGGAAAATAAATGTCCGGTAATAATATTGGAAAGAAACGTTAAATTTCGTTTAAATACTTGTTTATGCTGATGTTATTCACATACACTAATTATTGAAAATGCCTTTTACAAATGATGAATTTGTTGTAATAGGAGAGTGTTTTCCCGATTGGTACAGCGTTAATGAACCACTGGTAGCTTTTGGTCAATATTCCGAAGACAAAATCATAAATGAAGTGAGAGAAATGTCATTAATGTTTTGAGAATATCACGAACTACTATTCAAAGAATTTTAAAAGATCATGGTTAGTGAGCTAAAATAAAGATAGAAAAAATTTATTTTTAAGTTATTATTCCTTTCAATACCTTAGAAACTTAATTCTTATTCTTAGACCTTACCCATATCATGTAATTTTACACCAAGTCTTGACTGAACAAAAGTTGAACCGTAGGTTGGATTATCGTTTTTGTATGTTAGGCATGATTATCCAAAATCGACAATTTCTATGGCAAATTCTTTGGACAAACGAAGTCACTTTTAATAGTGACGGGCGCGTAAATTGCATAACATGCATTATTGGTCTGCAGAGAATCCGCATTGGTTGAGAGAAGGTCAGCATCAAGGGCTCTGGAGTCTTCAACCGATCATTAACTGGCAATCTTTGTCTAGACTTTTTAGGCAATGAATTGATGGTTTCCCAGGAAATACGGTAAAATATGTTCTTGCAACTGGATGGTTGCCCAGCCAATTATGAAATAAATGTTCGAGAACAAATCACTGAAACTTTTCAAAAGCGGTGGATTGGAAGAGGCAGTTTATTTCCTTGGCTAGCCAGATCACCATATCTGACGTATTTGGATTTTTATTTTTGAGGCCGTATAAAAGACATAGTATTCCAAACTCTACCCACAATCGAGAATGCAGTTCTTTCTACTGAAGAAATACTTCTACAGTGTACTTTTCAGGACCACAATTTAATTTAAAAAGGAAATTGTTTATAAATAGCGAGATGGTGACCGAATATAAATTATATTTTCAATGCTCCTAATTATTCCTCAATAGAAATTTAAGCTACCTATTTGTCATTAATATTTCCAAAAAAAATTAAGATTGGCGGATTTCAGAGTTGCAAATTCGTTGACTTACTTGGTTAAATTTTTTTTTATCGATAGTTTAAGTTAGGAACAAGATATCGAGATATGGTTAGCTTGTGCTTATTAAAGTTTTATTTTACTATTTTTCTTGTGAAAAATTCCATATCGATATATTTAATTTTTTTTAGAAAAATTGCAATTTCTGTTTTATTATCGAAAACCGCCCTCTAGTGGTGAGATCCTAAATCGCAATCATCAAACTTTATTTAGAGTTGATTCTTTAAAAAATTTATTGAAATCCGTTGAGCTGATTTTAAATTATGTACATTTGTTTGGAAAAACCTTTGGAAGACCACTATATTTTCAGAGATAGGGCAAAAAGTAATGATAAAAAAGATTCCATTTTATCTTAGTTTTAAAACGCATATATTTTTTTGTTACCTTAATAAGGCGAAATTCCAAGAAACATTACTTTTTTAATAAAAGATAGTGGTTACGCCCTGGCGGTCATCTTAAAAATAATTTACAGGATTTTCTCTTGACCACTTTAGTTATATAGATTTTTACAGCAAGTCTGTACAATGAGTAGACCACCCTGTACAATTAACTTAAAAAATTGACGTATCTCAGCGTTTTTCCAAAATCTTTAAAATTAGAGAATTTTGTTTTTGTTTTCCAGCAGTAAGAATTTTGTACATTTTATCCATTTTATTTTCTGATTATCTTACGTTTTAATAAACGTTGTTTAGTTTACATAAGATAGTAATTTTGTTCCATGATAATTTAATTTGCGACGGCACTGAGTTTTTATTTATTTTTATTTTTAAAATGTAGACTTTTGTTTATGTGGTAAGTTAAAATTGTTTTATTAACTTTTGTTGGTTATTAATTTTGTTAATTTGCTAGAATTTATTGCTTTTCAAGTGTGTATCAGTAGACTTTGTAAAATTATCAAAAGTACCACTAATTAATAATATTTCTATCTTTACATATTTTCAACACCTCATTTTTCGGATTGTACAGATATTTTTTTCATGTAATGATAACAGTCAATTTTATTTCCTTATTCTTCTTATCCAATTCCTCAAAAATCAAAAACTTCTATAGGTTTTTGAACCAATTTTAAATAAATTAGTTCTTTAAATTTTAAAATGAAAATATCAATTGATTTATCTTAAGGAAAATTAATCATAACTATATAAACTTTTGTCTCGAATTATATAGAGTGGACCAAAAGTCTGGAAACGGCCAATTATCTTGTAAATTGCTACTCCGAATTCTACAAAATTTGGGATACGCCTATTTTTGGATACGGATATTCCAGATTTGACATTTGCAATATATATATATATATTTATATAATTCGTCGACGAAAATGTTGGTATAATTATGATCAATTTTTCTTAAGGTAAGTCAGCTGATATTTTAATTATAATTCACATTTTCGTATCGAATTATATATAACTACTTAGATAGATAGATAGAAGTTTGACAGATCTTTTTTAATAACGTAAATAAATTTCATGTCATAAACCTGACAACCAATCAATATTAAATAGGTTTTGTTGTTCATTCAATACTCTATATTGAGGATTTTTTAGGTTTTTCTTTATTTCATATTCCTCCAAAAAATCAATTTTACTTCATTGTCACTTATATGAAGTGTTTCCACTGTTGTTTTCATTGTGTTATTAAATATAGGTTTGTGTGCGTTGTGAATGAGGTATTTTGTGTAATGTGACTTATCTGGTTGTTTTACTCTATAAGCTCGTAAGTGTTCACAGTAGCGTATGTTAAAATTTCTTATGGTCTAGTCAAGATAGATGGCGTTACAATCCAAGCAATTTAGTCTGTAAATACCCGATTTTTAAAATATATTAATTTTAGGTTTTACATTTAATAAAAATGAACCTACATTATTTCTTACTTTAGAAGATATTGGTAGAAGATGTACGAGATACAATTTTTGAAATTTTGTTTGAAATATCTCCACTATATGTAATTGTTCTGTATGACCCGTCATCTTTAGGTTGTTTCGGAAAGATCAGGTTAACGTCAACCTTCTCTTCCTTTTATTAATCAACCTATTTATTAGATACATTGGATAATCATTAAAGGTAGCGATTTTTTTAATTCTATTAGTTTCCTAAAATCATCCTTACTAATTGGTACTGAAAAGGTTCTATGTATCATTGAATTATAAGCTGCTAATTTATGTATTATGTGTTTTGGTATAGATATGTTGATGATGTTTTACAGGTAGTGATAGACAATTAGATGTTTTCTTTAATTTTATTAATAAATTACATCCAAATATAAAATTTACTGTTGAAATTAAAGATAACAGTTCCATAAATTTCTTAGATATAAATATCAAAAGAGTAAACTGTATCTTCAATATTCAATTTATCGTAAACCAACTTATACAGATATGACTATCCCTTATAACTCAAATCACCCTATGTGACATAAATTAGCAGCTTATAATTAAATACCAATGAGAAAGGATGATTTTAAAAGGGAAATTAATAGAATAAAACAAATCTCTACCTCTAATCCAATGCATCTAATAAATAGGTTGATTAATAAAAAGGAAGAGAAGGTTGCAGTTAACTTGATTTTTCCAAAACAACCTAAAAATGACGGGTCATACAGAATAATTACATATTTTGGAGATATTTCAAACAAAATATCAAAAATAATATCTCGTACATCTATAATATCTTTTAAAGTAAGACATAATGTAGGTTCATTTTTATTAAATGTAAAACCTAAAATTAATTTTCAAAATAGGGTAAGTACAAACTAAATTGTCCGGATTGTAACGCCATCTATCTTGGCCAGACATTAAGAAATTTTAACATACGCTACTTGTGAGCACTTAAGAGCTTATAGAATAAAAGAACGAGATAAGTCACTATACGCAAAACACATCATTCACACCAAACACAAACCTACACTTAATGATACAATGGAAACAACAGTGGAAGTACTTCATAAAAGTGACAAGAAAGAAGAACTTGATTTTTTGGAGGAATATGAAAAAAAGAAACACCTAAAATATCCTCAATATACAGTATTGAATGAACAACTAAACCTGGAAAATTCAGTTATCTTAGATCACATTTTGATGTAAATAATACTACCAAATATATTTTTAGAAAAAGAAGAATATTGTTAGGTTTATGGCATGAAATTTGTTTACGTTTTTAAAAAAAATATGTTAAACTCTATCTTGGAAAATGGTATATTGTAAGACTCCGAAACCTAGGTAGACCTTAATACACATTAAAACGCTTTAGAAGACTAGGAATTCAAGATAAGTATTATTTATCTTTCCATATTTACCAACCAAAAATGTTTATTTAAATCGTTTAAAATGAAAAAACACATTTTACTAAAGGATAGATTACTAAAACAGCCAAAATTATTTCTAAATAATATAATATATCCGCCATAACTCCTAAAGCGTAAGCATTTGGTTTAGGAACTGAAGCCATTTTATAAAATTTTGTGAAAACCTGGGAATCCTGAGTTTAGCTGTCTTTTTTATGGTGTCGATGTTCACTCCTCCTCTAAAAGCAGCTGATGTAGAGGCGTGGCGGACTGAGTAGCCTTTAAATACTTGTGTGTCTATTTCACTATCTTTTAACGTTATTTTTATGTATTCACTTAAAGTTTGAGAGGTAGCTATTTTTGTGACAGTTAAGATAAGAAATTCACTATTTGGCGGTCTAAAGTTTTCTGTTTTTAAAATATATTTAATAGGCGAGCACCATTGAGGTTTATCTTTGAAAAAGGGTATAATTAAAGTAGGCTGAATACCTGTTCGGTAGGTTGTTTGTCTTAAATCAGAATTTCTAAATAGTTGCTATTAATTTGCTCGGTTTACTCTGATTTTTTACAGTATTTGCATTCTGTGGCCGATGATTAAGGCCATTAGTGAAACCATTTTTGTAGTTAGGTCCTATAAAATAAGACTTTCCAAGGGATGTAATCTACCAATGTATGACAAAACTGGTTGAGGATCCCATGTTCTATTATCCTAGCGGGGTCTTGACGGTCTAATTGCTAACTCCTCTCATATAACGTTTCAGAAATTTTCCTTCCTCTATAGAGAGCTGTGTTATTAAACCTAAAACTGACATATGAATTTAATAAGGAGTACGACTTTCCTACTTTAAATTGACTGTCTAAAAACCTAATAAATTTTTTCAGACTTGGCTGTGTTTTTTCCAAATTTTTTGATAATAAAAAGTTTAAAAAAAGATTGGTTCTCCACATAGAATACTTGGAAACCAAGGTTGTGAAGACCACCTTGGAACTACTGCTCACCTTTTCTGTTTATATTTCTTCGGATAATTCATAGTCTATATCTACGGGTAGGCGACGAAGTACTGCACCTCCTATAAAATTAAATTTAGAAGGAACATGAGATGCATATAACCATATTTTTCGGTTGTCGCACTAACCCCAAATTTCTCTTGCAATATTTCCTAACCTTATGTGCTTAATAACCCCCATTCTATTTATGTAGGTCACTGCCGTTATGTTATATATTCTAATTAAGATTTCACAATCGTATAAATCATTTGCAAAATATTTTAATATATTAAAGGCAGCCTAGCAGTTCTCGTTGATTTATGTGCATATTTATGTGCTCCTTGCCCTAAAAACCATAAACGGCGTACTTTCCCATATGACCCTCCCCCAACCTGTACGGAAACTATGTGAGAAGACCTCACAGTAAAAATTATTCCCCCTTATAGGCATTTTATTTGATATAGAAGGTTATCCATGAAACTCAAATGTGGTAGGTAGTATAAAATCGAAGAAAACTCAAAATATTTATCACATAAAATTTTTTAATCAACTTGACAACTAGTTTCGACTTACAAAGTCATCATCAGGTCTAAGATTAAACAAATTATACAAATAACCCATAAAGCAACATATATAAAACTTACCACAAAATAATTTAAAAATAGAGCAAATTCTTAATATAAAACTAATAAAAGATTGAATGAAGCAAGTTTATAGCCTTACCTCTGCCTTCAATCACGTCTCTTCCATTATTATTGGAAGTCAGACGTGGAGGGTTGTTGATTGACTGACATTCTATCTGTTTATGTTATGTTCCTTTGAATCCCGGTCACTTTCCGGATAGAGGTTATCTTCACACTTGTCTCTACGTTAATATCGGTTTTATGACTTGTGTAATTTTCCACTCAAACTGTTTCTTCAACTCATTTTGGGGTTCCTTCCTGTTCCAGTTCTCTAACCCCAATTTAATATGCTTCTATTGGTCTTTACTTCCCTTTCCATATCATTATGATTTTGGGTTGATTATCAAACCTCATGTTGCAAGCCCTCTGGTTTGTTGGCACATTCTAAAATCAGCACTCACATGGTGGTCTCATTTTAGTTATTTTTTATCAATTTTAATTTTGACTGTAATTATTAAATTGACCGGTTGTTAAGTTTACTAATCGTTTTTTATTATTGTTAATTCAATTGTATTTTAATTTTACTTATAATATTACTACATAGTGCATTCTCTTTTGTTAGTTTTATATTTGAGATTTGCTGTATTTTAAAATTATTTTGTGGTAAGTTTTATATACGAGGTGTGACAATTAAATAACGACACTTCTCACCTCCTGTTGCGCAGGCTGTTGGGTGAGAGGTTGCTATTGATGTGTCGTTGACTTTGAACCTTCATGAGCAGCCACCGTTCGTTTCATCATTTTATCTGCTTTGGTTTGCTTTTGAGCCTTGTTCTGTAGTAGTGCCGCAATCATGGTGAACATAAAAGTTGAGCAGCGCATCAACAAGAACTGATGAAATTGTTCAGAAAATTAATGAAATTGTGCAGGAAGGTAGACTGCCTGAGTATTCGGGTGAACGCTGACATGGTAAACAAAAACAGAGAGACGTCATAGAACTACTCAAAGCAGAACTAGACTTGCTAACACTTGTCATTACATGTGATGTGATGTCAATCGATGCACTGGAAGACCAGAATGAAAAAAGCACGAATGAGCAAGTCAAAACTGAAGGCAATGCTCATCGATTTTTCCGATATCAGCGGTATAGCCATAACGGAATGGGTGCCTGAGGGTCAAACGGTTAATCATACCTACTATAAAGAAGTTTTAATGAAGCTGAGGGAAAGAGTAAGGAAGAAGAGACCGGATTTGTGGAAGAACGATGCATATATGCTGCGCCAAGACAGTGGCCTTTCCGTTAAGCAGTTTTTAGCGGACAAGCGCATTTCTGTGCTCGATATCCTCCGTAATCACCAGACCTGGCTCCCTGTGACTTTTATTTGTTTCCAAAAGTAAAAAGTACATTGAAGGGAACACATTTTCAGTCTGTGGAAGAGGTGACGGCAAAAACAGCAGAGTTGTTGAACAAGGTGACAGCTGATGACCTCTACAGCATTGCTTTGAACAATGAAAGGCACGTATGCAGCGGTGCATAGATAGGGAAGGGGAGTATATTGAAGGGGATAAAAGTAATTTGTAACTTTGTTTGCAGTAAATCACATTTATGACACCAATCTCGTTATTTAATTGCCACACCTCGTATATTGCTTTATGTGTTATTTGTACAATTTTTACAATTTTCGACCTGATGATGACTTTGTAAGTCGAAACTAGTTATCAAGTTGATAAAAAAAATGTATGTAGTAAAGATTTTCAGTTTTCTTCGATTTTATTTTACATGATCAATCATCCATTTAAAATCAGCGTTTAATTTGAAAGATATATGCATTTTGCAATAATAATTCCCCCTAATAGTTTTTAAGGCTTTGTATTTTGCACATTCAAATGTTTAATATGCACCCATCCGTAATCAATATCTGGACAAACTGACACTAAGGTAAATTATCTTATTTTGCAAGAGAATTTGTTACAATGTAGCTTAGTAAGGTTTATTACCCATTATAGTGTAGTCTATTGAATTAAACACAAAACCTATAAAAGTACATTCTTGAATGAGGAACAAGGAACATTTTTAATAGTTTATTCGAAAACCCAAAAAACACAATAATCCAATATCATTCCTGTTTTTTACTAGATTCATTGACATTTTTTGAGAGTATTAAAATGTCATCTAGGTAGATGACCCTTTTTTTACCCTGTTCTCTAAATTTCTGAACTATAGGTTTCATGAGTTTTGTAAACATAAAGGGGGCTGTTGATAAACCAAAAGGTAGGCGACTAAAATGGAAAATTTTATTTTGGAATTTGAATGAAAAAAATTCTATCTGACTTTTTTATAGAAACAGACTAATAAGCATCCTTTATGTCATTATATTTTTCTATTGCTGCAAAAAAAGCTATAGCCTTTGACCCAGCTGAGAATCAAAGGATTTTTAGTTAACCTTTCCCAATTATGGAGGGCATTAGTCAGAGAAAAATTCCTTACCTCATCTCTCACTATTTCCGGTGAAGTGAGCTTCTTTGATGGTCCTTCACTTTGTAAGCACCGCTCAGTTTGGACTTTTTCTTGCGACATTGGTTCAACTGGCACGTGTAGTTTAAATGATCTTGTTTTCTCTGTGACAGCGAGCTAGAGATACCTGACTTAAGATAGGGTACATTTTTCTGGTAATAGAAGATCCAAATATTTTCAGTTCTTGACTAGATTTTATTTTGGAAGTCAAATTGTCCACACAACGACAGCAAGTGGTGCGTATCAGTAAATATTTTTATAGTATTAACTAGAAACTTGTTAGTATCGTCTAATGGTACCGAAAAAAAGTATTTGTCGGGCCAGAAATAGCTCCAATTCCTGCTGCTATTTGCGACTGAAGTTTAGAGTGAAAACGGTCCATTTTTGCTGCTCTCTCCGGAATTATAACCTCTAATTCTACATTCAATTTTGGTGGAATAAGCTGGCTACAATTAATGGGTCGATATTTAGATTTCATTTCTATACGGCTTTTTTTACTAATTCCAGTTCTTAAAAATGAGGCCCATCTGGAACTTAGTCCTTAATGAACTTAAAGACCCCAATTTACTATTTCAATTGGGTTCTGTCCAAAAGTGGTCAAAATTTTATCTGGTATTTTTGATAGTTCCAAAAGATTGTTCGAAACAGAGTTATCTGTCTTTGAACTAGATGTGGGCGAAGAATATAAGCTAGAACTTGATTAGCTTGATTCAGTAGCTGGAAAAAAGAGAAACAAAAAATTATACCTCGCATTTTGTGTATTACATAACCACAATATTTAGGGTATAGTTCTCCTGATGCCATTTTTGTCTATTATGACTAAGCGTCGATTCTAAAAAAATAAAAATTGACTTATTATTTATTATATAGGCGGCACATGCCTCTTCTTTAAGTAAACTATTTAGCTGTAATAGTAATAAATATTTCTTCTACCATTACGAACTAATCATCACCGTGAACATTTGTCCTCACATGTTATGAACCACGCCTTGGAATAGGGTAATTCTTTAATGTCACCTCGCATGAGAGCTCTAGTTAATTCTGGCAATGCAGAAGAAACTTTGCCGATTATTTACTTACAGGATTTCCTTTTCAATCGTCTTAATTTCTTCTTCAAATTGTTAATTTTTATTTGATCTACCCATCTTCTTTTCTTAACACAAACCACTATTTTATAATTTTATGAAGTTCTCACCAGCAGATACGAAAGAACAGTGACATTGCACATTGAGATTGGCAGTAAGTAAGGGTTGCCAACGGCGGCATTTTTTTGTGCTTTAAAGCTCGTACCAGAGGCGTCGTTGATTGAACAACTACAAGTAGTTATATATAATTCAAGACGAAAATGTGAAATATAATATATTTAGATAATATCTATCCATTATTAATAATTAATATACTAACGCCTTGGCATTTTACCCCATCGGTTAAAAAATCATTTAATAGGAATAATCTTTTAATATTGTTTCTATATATTATGATCCTAAATATGTTTGGTTGACTCAATGCAGTTGTGGAGATGGGCGGGTAATGTCTGCAGATGGGAAGGACTGCACGGATAAAGACGAATGCATCGATTTACCTTGTCTAAATGGCGGTACTTGTATCAATCTAGAACCAAGATTCCGGTATAGATGCAATTGCCCCGACGGATTCTGGGGAGAAAATTGTGAACTGATCCAAGAGGGTCAAACGCTTAAGCTCAGCATGGGGGCGCTGGCAGCGATACTGGTCTGCTTGCTCATCATCTTAAGTGAGCGTCACTAACCGTCGCTAACGTTTCGTAGAACGCACCCAAAAACGATGAATATTCGAGTTATTCTCTATTAAGAAAAATTTTGCGCTGAATAACTTAGATATCATCAGTTTGGTCACCATAAATGTTATAAATGTTCACCAGGCTAGAGTAATTTGCACGAATAAAATTGTTTGACGTAATAAAAGTTTAGGATCTACTACTTTCAAAAATACTGAGTGGAACGTTAATTTAAGATCGGTAAATGTCAATATGAATTATTCCCCATTTTCTTTTTAGATTTCTTATTATCAATGTTATAAGATTTTTTTATGTTGGTGTTATAAACATCTACTATTACTGGGTTCTGTTTTCCAGTGAATCATCGATAATTAAAAATAGAATTACATCAAACAATTTTTATATTTGCTTGTTGACGTTAATCGCTTCTTGTACGGAACGTAGAAATATGTTTTAAAAATAAACCATAAGATTCAGTGCCATAGCAAGGAGTTTTCCGCCATGATTACGGCCGTAAGTACTTAGCTCAATAATATTTTCATATACCTGTAATTTAGATGTCACCAAGGTTACAAGTTCCATGAGAGTACCTGTATCAACGAGAACGAGTGCATGTGGCTACCTTGCGTTAATGGCGGTATATGTAAGGATTACGATCCTCCTTTAAGATATGAATGTGTCTGTCCCTTGGGATATACAGGAGGTCACTGTGAATTAGAGCTGGCATCAGCTGGAGCCATAATGCCGTCCACGGATTTCATACTTACTGTTATTGTGTGTTTATTGGTGCTTCTTGGTAAGTTTGGAATTCTAATAATGATGATCTCTGACGAATCGATAAAAAGTAATCTTTATATAGTTTAGCTGTAAAGGTATTGTACGGTCATATAAGTATACTTAGGTATCATTCCCAACTGATAAAGTGTAAGTTTGAATTATTTATTTATTTTAAAAAAACATAATTTGTCTTCTTATAAGAAGAATTGTATTAACAAAATTTTTAGACCAAATCTAGAGACCAATTTTTAACGTTTATTCTTTATATAAACGTTTAAAAAAGTATGTGCACACGATATTTTAGATTTTAGAAATAAAATTACTTTTTACATAAACGTTAGTGGTGTTTTCTCTCCTATTTAGATTTCTGTTCTGTTCTTACGCAACGTACTTAAATTAATAAAATCGTGTTAAAAATTATTAATATCATGATTTGGTTGTGACTTTTATAAGAAAATTGGCAAAATATTTCATTTTTCTAAATATTAATATTATGGTCTTTTGAAATTATAACTACAATTTGGCTCATTACTTATAACTCACAGTGTATGGAAATAAATTTTTAATTTTTTTTTAAATATATTTAGTGACTGATATAATTAACTTTAATTATAAACAAATCAGAGCTTTCACTATAAAAACTATAATTATTTAAAATAACAAAGAATTAAAAAGGTACGTTGACGTCTTAAGTGTTTCCAAATTTTAATTATATTGTCCTCGTAAAAATGCTATTTTCAATTAGATTACGGGAATTAAAAAACCTCTTAATGTTGAAATCAATAAAAAAGTATTTATCGGATAAATAAAAAAAGTATTGTTGTGTAATCTAAGAGGAACCAGCATTTCTACATGCATGCAAGATAATTGTAAAATTGCAACAAAAAATATTTCTTCAGCACTGATTACTAAATGAATATGACAATAATTTTGAACATGATTGTGACTAGATGATTATAATTTAAAATTTGAACGTGAATGTAAGTTAATTTAATAATAATTTTTATTTAAGATAATGATTATTTAGTTGCCTTTATAAGAAAACATTCGTTTCTGTTTTTAGTAACAACTCTATTACACATAGCCATTGATAATAAGTATCATTATTCTTCAAAAACTCTTGAAATGATAAGATTTGGTTGAAGTTATTTTATATCAATTAAATACAAAAATTACCTTTTCATATTCAGTTACTAATACAAACATAAAAATTGTTGCCAAAAGCACCGTCTCCTTAGGAGATTTACACTGTGTCTACAAGTAATGTTACTACTAGTCACCTAAAGAAATATTTGTCTTATAGAAAATAATTTAGCTTGTTTAACCATATACTAAATTTTCAGTCCTAGTGTTAGTTTTCGTGGTTTACAACAGACGTCGCGAAGCTCACATTAAATACCCGGGACCTGATGACGACGTGCGCGAAAACATCATCAATTACGACGACGAAGGCGGAGGTGAAGACGATATGACCGCCTTCGACATTACCCCTCTTCAAATACCCATTGGAGGACCCATTCCCGAACTTGCCCCACCAAAAATTGGATGTAAGTAGAATAGAATTAATTGACAAGAGATCGCTTAACATAGCATTGAGAACGCTTTTTGGTTTTTAGCATTTCTTATTGTTATTGATAAGTATATTTTAGAACCTATCACTAAAAATCTCTGATTATTTACATTTAGTTTATTATCACTTTTGCTTGGTAAAGTATATATGGTCAATGTAATTTTTTATGTTTTAATTCATCTTGCTTGAAAATAAAGAGATATGTTCTTACTATATATTAATCCTTAAAATGTAGTTTTTAATGACATTTTATGATTGTAGGGTATTTTCATAATACCAAAATAAAAACCATGTATGTGCTACGGGTGCAGCGATAAGAAACTGACACGTTTTAACAAGTTAGGATTAAATAATCCCCACACTGAATCTCCACTCTTTCATATTGCCAATAAATATTACGACTTTCTCCAGTGTAGTCAGTCATCATGCAGTTTACAGAAGAATCAAAAGTGAAAAATATCTATTTGGGTGAACAAAGGTTCTACCTGAATAAATCAAATACGAAATATGTTGCAGTCAGTCTGTCATATGATTTAAATTTTACTCCGTGTGTGAAAATATCTGGAAACAAAGGAAACTGTATCGTGTTTAGTGAAAAAGAGTGGAAGGAGTTTCTATCCTTCAAAGAAACTATTGAAGATTTTATAACAACGGGAAAGGAGGAATCAATAGATTTTTGTTGCAGTTTGAAAATTTTGAAAGCATTACTGTTTTGAAAGTATTAACTGGACAAGCTACTCTCTGGTTAGGATCAATTTCCCTTTCGGAGCTCTGGAGATGCTTACCCTTAATTACGCACAACATTGAAGTATTAAAAAGCCAACAATTTGTAGGTTCCTTCAAAATTTTACAAATGGCGGTTAAAAACAAGGAAGATGTCATCGACACAGCTCTTACTACAATGGAGCCTATAAAACAAGTGAATCCGATTGCATATAGTTTATTACTAGAACTTATACTCAAATACCACGATGTTCTTAAAGAAAATATATGAAGAAAGTAACTTTTAATGAAGATTACAATCAAGTTCACGAGAAATATTTTTTCCAAATAGTAGATTATTTATAGGATAGGCTATTTTATTTATTTCAACGTCTCCAATAGCTTCATAATATCGAACGTATTCAATTTTTCCACTAACAGGGAACATCGTGGTAGTTTTTTGTGTATCCAAAATATAATATTCTTTACTTTTTAACTCGTTTCTAACACCTCTAATATTGACGAAGCATTTACTATGAAAAGCTACCGATTGGCACAGATAAAAGGGTGAAGTGAGATTAATTACGGAAGATTCTGACTCGCTCAAAAAATGACTACCAAACTTATTGATTTGCATTGTCGGATGATATTAACCAATAAGCAAAACTAGAACACATATTTATGCAATAATTCCGCCTTCACGCAACTCCTCGTTTATGGATATAATTTAATTGTGATCTCCTGTGTTTCCAGCATTCTCTGAAGCAACCAATAATTGTAACCTCTCAATGATTTCATTATAATCATCAAAATATTTGTAATCGATAGAATTATTATTATATTCCATTAGACCAAATTCTTTTCTTGCTTTATGTCTGGTAAGGACTCCAGTAATTAGTGATTCTGGTAGAGAAGATATTCGAGGGCTCAACCGAGGTTGCATTCCACGTCTTCTTTGCTCTTCTGTAGTTTTAACAATATCTTGATACTTATCTTTTATGGTATTAGGAATTTTTTTAATCGGTAAGTCTTCTTTGTACTCTCTATGAAATAAATTTGTTCTTTTTGCTATATCTGAATAATTGTCTATATCTGTGGCGGTATGCCCAGTTGGATTTTTCTTAAAAAGTAATTCATAAAGTCCATGAGTGCCAAGACACTTGATACCATTAATTATAATGTTGGGACCATCAAAATCAACTTCTGAATTACCAATAAAAAAATTTTCATTTATTTGATCATGGAACACTCCTAGTTCATGATCATATTCTCCTTCAACATCTCGAATAGCCCCATCGATATATGTTTCTAGGTAATGGATGAAAACCATTAATATATTCCTCATAAACTTCTGGATTATTTACTGCCTGATAAAATTGTCTGATACTATCGTCTCTAAATTGATCATTTGATGGTTCTTCATTACTAATTCTTGATTCAAAAACATCTTCATTTGTTAAAAAAGGCTCATTTATTCAAGTACTTTCTAAATTAGGGGATGTATCAAATGCTAATTATTATATACATTTTTTGGGGTTTTTTCTAGTTTTGGAGTTTCGGTTTCTTGTTTAAATGACTCTTGCTTTGCCAAAGTTGAAACTAATTCTTTAAGAGGTTCAGTTATCGGTTTATATGTTTTCTCGAGTTATGTTTGAGATTTGGCTATATCACTTTTTAAACTTTTATATTTTTTCCTTAGTGATTCTCTAGCTTTAATAAGTTGTTTAGTTGTCTGAGGATCCATATTAAATAACTGTTCTATGTTTATTACGTGTTTTTATACTTTAATAAATATATCAACATTTTTTCTATATCTACCTGATGGTATACCGCAATCCTTATCAATAACAAGGAATCCAAATTGATCTTTCCAGCAGTATTGACAAATGTCTTTGAAATCTTGAAATGACATATCGATATTTACATGATCATCATAGATATGACGTAAATTTATCAAATCTTGTTGAAAAACAATTAAAAGATTGGCATTGTCTCGTATTAATTGTTTTGGGATAGCCGAGTATGTTTGACATAAGTAAAAACAATCCGTTTGTTTATGTCGATCAAAACAAAAGAAACTTTGAATAATATTTTGATAACATGTAATTACATCATCAAATATTATTAATGAGTTACTTTAAATATTTTCAGGCAAAACAACATCCTTGGCATCACTGTATTCTTCATATCCAATTTCATATATGGTTTTTACAAGGTTTCTGAAATACTGACATTTTGGTTGAGATAGAGTCTTAGAATATATGTAGAGATTTTCAAATCTTAATCCATTAGGGTGTTCAATCAGTGATAACACCGTATTGGTTTTTCCCGAACCACTTGGTCCGACAATTAATCCACGTTTAGAATTACCACCAAATAAATATCCATGTTTTCCTACCTCGTTACCATTAAAACTAAAATCATAATTTTTAATTGGTAAAGAGATGCACTGCTTTTCAATCTTCATTTTCCTGCTTTATATAAATACTACAATGAGTATCCGTAAGCGAAATAGTTCACATCGAGGACATGGTCTTTTGAATTCTTTGATGAATAAACTTAATTTTGAAGCTCATATTCCGGGGTACCAATATTGCGGGCCTGGAACCCAATGAAATAAGAGATTAATCAGAGGAGATACAGGTATAAATAAAGTTGACGCAAACCAACAATATTCAAGAACGTCATATAGCGGATAAAAAAAAATCGACTTTTAAATTGAATATTCTGTTCATCTTCTTCTTTATCAGAGGATAGATTAGTATGATTTCAACGGTTTGGCAGTTGATATCCCAATCGGTTTTATTTGACTAAAACTTCCATCGAAAACTTCAATATCGCTATCACTTAACATTTTTTCTTCTAGCTTAAGTTGTACATTACTAAGGATTTTTTTCTGCGCAATATTTGTACTATCGACTTTCACCATTTTAAATGACTTAAATCACTACATGTAAGTGATGATTTTTCTCTTTATCTATTTACCTCAGGATGTATGATTCTTTATGGAAACTTGTTGTGGGTCCTGATTAAATTTTTGATGCAAATAAAAAAGGAATTGGTTAGTTTATCTCAGGATGTATGATTGTTTATGGAACATTTCTGCAGACCCCGATTAAATTTTTAACGCCAATCGTAATAATTCCTGTTCCGGATATTTCAAGGAAATATATAAATGTAAATATTTTTTACAGATAAAGTTATCACAAACGGAAGATATTTGTAGAAAAAGGTTTGGTTTGATGATAAAATAAATTTTATGGAAAATAATTGTGTATATGTTATCGCCGGTTATATTATCTCAAAATGATTAATTAAATTTATACAGGGTGATGCTCCATAAAGGAATTTCTGAAATTAACTTGTTAAGACTTGTCAGTTTCTTATCGCTGCACCCGTAGCACATACATGGTTTTTATCGCTGCACTCGTAGCAAATACTAATCCCCTCTACTCATGTGAAGCATAAATTTTGCATAGAACTTGAGCATCCCTATGTGTGCTTTTAACTCGCTAATGTTTTTAAGAGGTTTTGCATCTAAAATATTTGTACTGAAGTTTTAGTAGGGTAATAACCTTTGCTATCTAAAAGATGTCTCAAATATTCAACTGATGACTTAAACCATTTATTTACTTTTACATGAATATTATGATGATTTAATCTCTTAAAACTTCATGTGTTAAATTTATACATTCATTAAAACTATTTGCTCCAATGATTATGTCGTCTAAATAACATCGAACTGATTTTAAATCCAAGAAAATTTGATCAATAATAGCTTGATAAATAGAAGGAGCGCACCGATGCCATAAACCAAAGGTGTAAATTGAAATAACCCTAGATATGTGTTTATAGATAACAACTGTTGACTTTCTGGACTGACCTAAAGCTATAAATATGGTTGTGACAGGTCTATCAATACACATTTTTTGCCTGAAATATCCTGTAGAATATTTTCAATTTTCGGCAAGGGATAAATATCTGTTGTTAAGTTAGGATTGATTGTCCTACATATATCTGCACATATACATATACCGGTATCTTTTTTCCTTACTGGCGAAATGGGCGAAGCCCATTCTGCAAATTTTACTCTCTTTAATTTACCTTTATTTTCCATTCTTAACAAAATCTATTTTGACAACTTCTTCTAAGCCTTATGGTAGCTGATATGCTTCGTGAAAATCAGGGAAGACAATTTCCTTTAAAACTTTGGGATATAATGTTTTAAATTTAGGTAGGATTTTTTTAATTAACTCTCTAGTATAAGAAAAAGTATAGCATTATAATTTGTTTTAAAACTTACTTATGGATCTCCAACTAGGGGCTAACTGATCTAACCAATTTCTTCCTAGAAGTGGATTAAAATTTTCTTTTTCAAACATTAGCGGTAAGACATGACTTTGTCTACTTTGAATATTTGATTTTGTTACAGTGACGACCATAATTTGACCCATAAACTTTATTTTGCCTGACACTGACGAAAGCTTACAAAGGCTCTGACTAATAGGCCTATTCGGAAATTAAAATTTAAACAATTAAAAGGTATAATAGTTAATGTCGCGCCGCAATCTACATATCTCCATTTCAATAATTTTTCCCATCGATATTCAATTCGACTATTTTTGACTTTATTTATAGATCTAATATAAAAACTCCTATCATCCGATTTTTGATATTTGATTTTATATTTACTGAGACAACCTAAATATTTATATTCTCAATGACTTTAAGCATATTTTTATTTAATTTGTTTTGATTATTTCTAGCTACCTCTGACACGGCAGTCATTAACTTATTTTCGTTATTCTTAATATTAGAGAGAATTATTGGTTCAAAATTTTTATTTTTCGTTACAACAAAATACTATTTTTGACTGATTTTTTTATAGTACATTAGTTTTTACTTGTACAAACCTGACTTTGACTTATAATATTATCATTTATAGATTGTTCTTCTTGTTCTTTAGTTACATTATTTATACTAGCATCGCCAAACATTTCTGTTAGTGTGTCTCCTTCCCTTACATTTTCAATATTTCCACTCTCTTCTTCTTCTTCTTCTTCTTCTTCTTCTTCTTCTTCTTCTTCTTCTTCTTCTCCTTCTTCCTCCTGTACATATCTCACTTTACCTCTACAGTTAGGATAGTGGGACTTTTGCGATTACAAGCGTTGAAGTTTCAGTAACGTGCTGGACATGTTTGTGGATTGTGTATTCTTCCACATCAATAACATGTATGTTGTGAGTAACCTTGACTTCCATTATATGACTGACTTTGACTTCAATTATATGCTTACCTTGACTTCTATTATAACACTGGCGATGGCTTCGGTAGAATTCATTCCCTCTTTGAAATAGACCGTTGGCCCATGACACAAACATTGTCGATAATCTAAGTTCGTATGCCCTTTTGGGGATATACTCAGGAGGCTTGGGAAACCGGGAAAAAGTGCCTCCGAGCGTCTGTGACCAGTCCTTGCACCTGCTGACCTCCACTTCCGGTTGAAAAAAAAAGGGTTAAGTATTCGATGAACGAGGAAGCTCGGCCATGTGGATACATTATCGTATCTTGCAAAAATAACCGGGCGCTAGCCGGTTTGCATACGTCTAGGTCGCTGCCGGAAGGAGGCATACGAACCGGAAGTGGCAATTTCCCACTGGTGATGGACGATGATCGAGGAAAGTATGCCCTTTCGTGGAACGACTCCTTTCGACCCATTAAACACTATCCGACATTTGCATACGATTCCGGAGAGGGCATCTCGATTTATGCCAGCATCAACTGACCGGACTAACCTATAAATAGTCGATAATTTATGTTCGTATGCCAATCTCGGTGCCGGTAGACTACGACATTTTAAGTAACAAAAGCTGGTTTGCATACGCCCAGGTCACTACCGGAAGGAGGCATACGAACCGGAAGTGGCAATTCTCCACTGGTGATGGACGATGATCGAGGAAAGTATGCCCTTTCGTGGAACGACTCCTTTCGACCCATTAAACACTATCCGACATTTGCATACGATTTCGGAAAGGGCATCTCGATTTATGCCAGCATCAACTGACCGGACTAACATATAAATGAGCAATCCCTACGAAAAGTGGATTTTTCATGTCTTAGGTATCTGTACGACTCTGTATCAAAAATATGTGTCAAGAAGTGTATGCTTTGGATGGGTTTTCATGGAACTAACAAGGGCAAATAGTATTATAACAATTATAAACTTTCTAGAACTAGCCAATGGCTAAAAACAGGTCCAAAGTTGTCGAAATGTCCCCTCCGTGATTGGAAAATAAGCCGCATCAGCAGCTGCTCTTCCATTATTCATGGCCATTTGACCCTGGTCAACAGTTGAACTTGTTGGTTCCCATGAATTTGGGGTTTCAGTGTCAATTAGGAAGGCTCGATGAACCAAGAAAATGACTGGGATGGCTTTTCAAGGGTGTCCTCGATCAGAATTGTCCCCTCCGTGATGCTCAATTTCTCGAGTAATCAGCAAGTTTTGTGTGCAATACAAATGTTGGGTAAAAGTCCAACATGAATTAGAAGTCCATGTGATCGGAAAACCCTTTTCCCCATATAGATTCCAGAATAATTGCATTTTTCGTAATCACGGAGGGGACATAAAAATCCCCTTATCGTAGGAATTGCTCAAATAGTCAATAATGTATGTTCGTATGTCAATCTCGGCACCGATAGACTAAGACATTTTAAGTAACAAAAGATGGTTTGCATACACCCAGGTCACTACCGGAAGGAGGCATACGAAGTGGAAGTGATAATTTTGCAGTAAGATTTCTCGGGCATAAATTTGATGTGGTTGTTTTTTTATATAGCAAAGGTAAAAATTATATTTTCATTAAATTAAAATGACATTCAATATATAAAAACGAAATTATATTGAATATTTTTCCATTATATGATTGCAAAAGATGTTAATTGCAGCTTTTTTGATTTTTACGAACCATGTCCATTTTATTTAAAAATTATGACGTTTCGGGGATCTATATATTCCCTCTTCACATTGAGCCAGGGATTCGGTTATTCTTTTGAAACTTTCAGATTTCTTCCTCCTAGAGTTTCCACCGCCTAATAAATATTTGTAGAAGTTTGAAAGATTATCAGGTGAAGAACTTTCCCCCTCAATTAGAGCGGTTACTGTCAAGGGATCTGGCAATTCCTTTTTCTCCATATCGAGAATCTCTCTCCTTATCAGAAAGGCCGCCCTTCCTACAACATCCTGCCGTACGAGTTCATCGAAGTTGAAATTTTCTAAATTTGCAGATTTCGGCAAAAGGACGAGATTTTTTCCCCTATTGATAAATTTGACATGGCCTTTTAAATGCACATCGGCTAAAATCTTATCTTTCAATCCTTCAAGTGAGAAAGCATTGGGAATATCTTTCCAACATTTCTCGACTTCCTCTTCGAGGCACTCCTGATAAACCTCTTTTAAAAAAGTGTAGAAGAAACTTTTGCCTTTTTCTACAACATTATTTAGTAGAAACTCCCGGAAAGTTCCATAAGCATTTTCTCGTTCCTGAAGCAGAACGTTCCGCGCTGAATCGAGACCTTTTCGCTTTTGTGAATTTTCAAATTTGGTTCTGTAAGTTTTTGCACAGATCGCATGATATCCTAAAAATTCGTTCTGGTTGGTAATATTGGCGAGTTTTTCCAGTAATTCATAGTCTTCTTGTGCTGTCGCGTATTCCTTTATCTTGTCAAAAGTACTATACTTTTGTGTACATAACAAATGGAATTTTTTACCTTTATACCTCTTCTGTTGTAATGTGCAGAAAATACAACGAGCATTTAACGTATCTACTGTCGGTGGTAAGTCGACTGTTTCCTCTTCTCCAGAATCCGGATTTTTCTGGTTGCTGAAAACGCAAGAATAATAATGAATAT
Source organism: Hermaeophaga mercurialis (assembly GCA_951812935.1). Lineage (NCBI taxonomy): Eukaryota > Metazoa > Arthropoda > Insecta > Coleoptera > Chrysomelidae > Hermaeophaga > Hermaeophaga mercurialis. The sequence goes on from OX638362.1 coordinate 46,892,767, forward strand.
CGACTAGGCAATTGTTATACAAGTCAGTAAATGATGACGAACTGCGATATCAAATATCTATGTGAAGATTCAAAGAAAACGAAAACAAAATAATTTTGGTTAGTTCAATAGGGTACTTGCGTCAGTCTTGGACAGTGCATCAGTGAATGTCAATTTCATGAATTTATGGTAGTATTTCTGTCCCAAATTGTTGATTTCACTTGAAAAACATCTCAGTTACTCTCAGAAATGTGCCCTTTAACTGGAGTTCAATATGTCATTAGAAAAACGCAGTTGCAATCCAAAGAATAAATTTTGAAAATTGGATCAAGCTGAAAATCCACAAATTCAGAGAACCTCGTTAAGATCTCATGGAATCGGGGCTTTTTTTAATAAGGAAATAAAGAAGAAGTAAAGGCCGAATTGATCTAGATTAGTTTATAGTCACTTATAATCGCTCGGAAAGTGTCAATCAACTTGAAAATTAATGTAAATCGCAAAATTTACATGAATGTCCTATTTTAACATCTCTTGCCAAAATAATCACAGGTTATGAACATTTGGAGACGCCGATAGATTTTTTGAATATTTACATCTTAGGTGCATCTCACTCTACAAAAAAGGTCATCAAAATTTAAGAAATGTTTTTTTCATCCAAAATGTATTGGGTTATCTTAAATTTTCTAGTTTTGTGCGATTTCTTTCTTGCACTCGATATTGACATTCACTGATGCTCGGACTGACATTCACTGATCTTCGCTGACATTCACTGACGATTTTGATAGACACGAGAAAAAACGCCTTTTCTCGGTACATTCTCCTACACTGAGAAAAAAGAGCAGTGTAAATTTACACCATTTGGTGCAAATTTACACCATTTGGTGTAAATTTACACCAAGTGGTGTAATCTGACACCATGTGGTGTAAATTTACACAAAATGGTGTACATTTACATAAAGTTGTGTAAATTAGCACAAATTGCGTCAAATGTCGGGATTCTCTTCCAGAATCATGAATTAGGGCGGTGATTCTGTAAGCATATCGTCGGTGATATCCCCCCTCGCCTCCCCCCCTCTCCGCGCTCGAGAACCGACCTCCTGCTCGCAATGGGACTGATCTTGGATGGGGGAGAGGGGGGCTGGAAGCAAAAAAAAAAAAATTATAGCCCAATAAGATGGTGAAAAGTCCCCTGCCTAGGATTTGGACCGTACATAGGCCATTCAATTCGGTATCTAAAAAGACCAAGTCCCCTAAATTTCCAACCTCTGAGAGTTTCCCCTCCGCCCGCCAGGGCGAAAAAAACTGTTTTTCAGTACTTTTGCGATAACTCGGGCTAATGAACGGTGTTTTGAAGGAACATATGAGAGTTTCCGGGAAAAACTGCAATTTTCCCTCAAACCGCTTGAGCTCAGAAGGAGTGGAAAATAGTTCATGAAAATGCGGTCTCCATGCTGAACCTTGTAGTTATCCCTTCAAACAAGAGCCCAAGATTGTGGAGTGGAAAGAGAGGTTGAGATGTCGCCTCCGTCCGGTGTCCGAAATCTAAATTTCAACAAGTTTTTTGTTCATAGAAATTTATGGCCGGATTTATGGACCCTGAGAGCACGTGGAGTTCTTATTAAATGTTCCAACAATTAGTTTCCTGTACCCAGAGTAGCCCTAGATACCTTTGATTCTTCCCCGAGAGCTGTTGAAGTTTGTAAAAAGGGGAAAAACGTCCATTCAACGCAATGTTCCGGGGTCATTGAGTGCTTGTTGGAAAAATTTCATAAGCCTACAATCCATGTAATCGGAAAATTACCCCCAATATGAAGCTTTCTAGATATAGTCATTTTTGTGTGAAAAAGTGGGGACACAAAAATTGCATTTTTTCCCGGAATCGCCCATATATGTGATTTTTTTCAGATTCTTTTGACCCCATGACCTACAAAAGGCGGCCATTTCAATATCTCAAAAGTCGCCCTTAAAAATCGTATGCTAGTTTCTGTCAGCAATCAAAGATTCAAAATCCTTAAACTGACATTCACTGACGCAAGTACCCTAGCATGGGAATGAAATAATAAAAAAATTTCAGGAACTCTCGTACACTGTCATATTCCGGACTCAAACCTTTGGACTGAAAATGCGGTGAAAAGAGATCTCCCAACATTTCATTTTCTTTTTGGAAATTTTTTTTTCCTACGAAAACCCCCATATAGCGATAAAATAATAGAATTTTCAGGAAATCCCCATATATAGTGGAATAGTAGACTTAAGCCTTTGCATGGAGAGTTTGAGTAAATAAGTTGCAATTCCAATTCAAAATTTTGAGTAAATAAGTTGCATCAAATAAATAAGTTGCATTGACATTTTGAATGATAATGATCAAAAACATACCTGATATCAGGTGATCCTTCTGGAACATTTACAGGATCTGGGCCCGTTTCAGGAGGACCTGTCTCAAGTCCAATTCGATATTTTTCGTTGAGAGCATTAAAATTACTGTAACATTGAGAATGATAACCGATTTCTTGATTTACTGTAGGCGGCACGTGGGTGGTGCAGTATCGAAGTTGAAACTGAATATGGCTTCTCAGAGACAATTGACACTTCTGGAGAGTACGCTCGTTAAATTTTTTCACTGTTGTGTCATTTTCCTTACACACGAAACACTTCAGTCCAACTGTAACTGGCGATTTTGGCGATTCTGACATTTTTTCCGGGCAGACATCTTGTAACGCAAAAGTTACAAGTCTGGCACATTCAAACTATTAAACCCAACTGATTTCTCTCTTCGTGATGGCGTCGTTTCTCAATATGCCCACGTGTAGGAAATAATACTCGCTAGACTGAGGTATAAATAGCAAAGGATCGATATACTTATACAGTAGAACTTCGATAATTCGAAGTTCAAGGGACCGGGCAAAAAAACGAATCGCTATTTCTCCGCGAAAAAAACGCGAATCGCTAAGGCTGGATTCACATGGACTTCTGGACGTTGAATTTGGCGGGCAAGTTTGAATGAATCGATCCCACTCGTACAATGGGAGATTAATATTTTCCCGACTTTTTTAAGGTCCGATTGTATGTTATTGGAAATATTAATGTAGTAAGATCTGATTCAACCCATTTACACACTATCGACCATGTTTGGACACTCGCAAATAGATGTGCCTTTTGCTCATTGGAAAACCCTGGAAATGGGTTTATCGGGGGAAAAAACTTGTGGTCCCTAATGGGAGGGTAATTTCCACTTTTTTCACTTTAAATTGTTAATAAACAATAGTAGCGCGATCTTCAAGGTGAAATAATTGGTATATTTGGATTCAGCGGGACAAAAAACATAAAATAAACATTATCTGCAGAGGGGCCCTTTTATTGAAAGTTTGGGAATTAATTAAGTAATGTTGGCACCGCGCAAATTGTATGCAAACCATTATTTGATAAATAATTTCACTTCTACTAACCGTGGTCAAAATTTCAACATTTCCTCAATTATCGACTATTTATAGGTTAGTCCGGTCAGTTGATGCTGGCATAAATCGAGATGCCCTCTCCGGAATCGTATGCAAATGTCGGATAGTGTTTAATGGGTCGAAAGGAGTCGTTCCACGAAAGGGCATACTTTCCTCGATCATCGTCCATCACCAGTGGGAAATTGCCACTTCCGGTTCGTATGCCTACTTCCGGCAGCGACCTAGACGTATGCAAACCGGCTAGCGCCCGGTTATTTTTGCAAGATACGATAATGTATCCACATGGCCGAGCTTCCTCGTTCATCGAATACTTAACCCTTTTTTTTTCAACCGGAAGTGGAGGTCAGCAGGTGCAAGGACTGGTCACAGACGCTCGGAGGCACTTTTTCCCGGTTTCCCAAGCCTCCTGAGTATATCCCCAAAAGGGCATACGAACTTAGATTATCGACAATGTTTGTGTCATGGGCCAACGGTCTAAAACTGTCCCTGGCGGAAATTTTGGTTTTCGCCCAATTGACTATAACTTCTATATGTTTTAAAAGTTTTTGAATTTTTCCACCTTTGTTTTTACGCTCGGATTGTGTGATTGTGAGATATAGAACAGGCATACGTTTTGAATCGATCAGCGACAGACGGGTACCATAGTAAAAACGACCCAAAAATTAATTGAAGATCTGATTTTTTTGCTCACAAAATCCATCAACTCTCATCCCCGATGTTAATGCCTCTGTTCCTTATCTCGCGTATTGTATTAAGATCCCGCGTTGTTTTTCCTCCCAAATTAACCATTGAATACCAGTCTTGGATTGATTATTTTTAAAACGATAGCCATTTTCAAGAATGATTCCTATTGTTTCGGGTTTGAAAAAATTTCTACGATAAGAAAATTATTTAGGGAACCTACAATTTCAACGTTTTCTAATTTCTCAAAATTTCTCAAAAGTTCTTTTAGTACCGGCAATTACAAAGGCTACATTAATTTGTTTTACACGCGGTTTTCAGTAAATATGCTGGTTCTCAGGTGGTCGCCTTGTGAAGTTCCAGGAATTTGTTATTAGTTCAGCATTTTACATGATGTAATTCCTCCCTTCCCAGAAAGATCCACCTCGATGAAATGGATGCCATGGAGTGCTACCAGGTCTGACTTTGAACAGGTTATTTTTATCTTCGTTTCTCGAGAGAAGACGAATTCATTTGTTCGATTGTGACTGGAGTCAGTTCTCATGTCGGAGATCCTTTGTTCTTTAGATGGAAGACTTGTTAGATACAATCGTCTTTTGTCGTCTCTAAGGTAATGTTCGATTGTTTGCAAAAGTATATGGGGTGGATGTCTTCGCATTGTTCGTCCCTTTACTCATATCGATCTTCCTGTTTTGCCAGGTAGGATTTAGGTGGAATGATGATGGTATTATTTCTGGTGGGGATCAAGTATAGATGATAATAACTATATATTTCAGGAAGGGTTATAGGGAAATGAATAACGAAAACTAATCTATCATTAGAGTAAGAAGAATCAAAGCTAAGAATTTGATAGTATTTTCGTCGCCGAATAGTAAATTGTCTATCGAATAAATTTTGAGTAATTTTTTCATTATATATTCGTCAATTTTTAGTATACTCTAATGCAAAGTTTTTAAACCAGCGAGCACAATGGAACTTTCTAAATTATTCAGTATTTTTATGAAAATTTTGATGACGTCATGCATTTGGTGGTTTAAGCTATAAAGTACCGGGAAAGGTCCGTAACGAATTTTTCAAGTTATGTGCTAAGTTCGTTAATTTTATCTGCTAATTCTTTTTCGTTTAATTTTATTAGTGAAATACTCGTGTTGTAATCGTCAATTATTTTACTAGTATTCGAGATTTTTTTATTTAAGCTGTATACTATTTCGTTTTGATTTGAACTTAGGGATGTTATAGCATCGTCGTACCTTTTACCTTCTTCGGCGTCTAAATTACTGGAGATGATTTTAAAAATAGTGCCAAGACCATTCAGAATTCCTCTTTTATTTCTCTTATTATGTAAAAATTAAGCTTTGCTTAACGTCGTAAAATTTCGAAATTTACTGAATTTATGCTATTATTAAGTTCGCCAGCGAAAACGGGATTATTTTTTTTTTGTCTTTATTGCACTTGTCTCCTAGTACTATGCTCAAATCACTGCTCAAATCACCACCGATGTTATGGAGTATTCTCAAGTTTTGATGTACTGGACACTCGAGTAAAAAATGTTTAACCGATAACCTCATGTTACATATTTCACATCTTGGTTGAGGGGTTCTTGCGATTACGTAGCCATGTGTGATGAAAGTATGGCCTAGTCTTAATCTAGATAGCATCACTTGTTGATATCGGTCTGTGGGGTTGAACTTCCAAGGTTATTACTCTGTTTTTGTAAAAAAGTTTCAGATCCGATAAAGGTGTTCTGTACTCAGTTAAAGTGGTTGGTGTTGATATTGCATCTTTTGCCAGTTTGTCTACTTTTTCGTTATTCACGATGCCTATATGTGATGGTATCCAAAGGAATTTGATGTTGCTATGATGGTTACTTGTGGCAGTGAACAATTCATTTTTTATCTTAGTAATAAGTGGGTGTGAATGTTGATATTGCTGTATAGAGGAGATGGAACTTAAAGAGTCTGTAATTACTAATGCCCGATGGATATTATGGTCCTTTATATATTCCAACGCTTTCCAAATTGCGTATAATTCACCAGAGAAAACGGAGGTTGACATTGGGAGTTGAAAAGATTCCTGAACATCCTCGAAGAGAAGCGCCGCTCCAACTCCGTTTGGTGCTTTAGAAGCATCAGTGTAGATATGTTTGTAGCCCCGGTATGTATTCAGTACACTTTGAAAAGCTTTTCTAATACTAGCTGGGTTTATGTTGGATTTATCATACCTTGTTAAACTAGTGTCATAATAAACAGGAGTATACTTCCAGGGAGGGAAAGATTCTAAACATGACTCATTATAAGTTTTAGGAAGAGGAATATTGAAGGAAGATTGTATTAAGTCGTTCGTGGAATGGGGGGTCTAATCGTGGATGTTGGAGAAAGGTATTTCTGAAACGGTTTGCAAATATGTTTCGATAGACAGGTTTAGTGTGATAGGAGGCTGTGGCTGCAGCATAAGTTAGTGTTAAATAATTTCGACGTAAGTGTAAATTAGGTTCTCCGGCCTCGCAGTGGATAACTATTAGTTGGAGTTGTGCAGAACGCTCCAGTAGCGATTCTCATAGCAGCATTATGGATTATCTCTAATTGCTTTAATACATAATTTTTTGCAGAGTTGTAGGCTATAGTTACGATAATTTTTTGTCGAAGATCATCCCCAAGAAATTTATTTCCTCAACCAATGCAATGGGTTGTCCAAATAATTGAAGGTTATTTGGGACTATATTATTATTTTTGGAAAATAAAAGGCATTTGGTTTTTGATATAGAAAACTGAAGACCTGATTTTTCTGACCAATCTTCTAAAAGTGATAAGAATGACTGTATTAAGAGATAGAGTGAACGTAAGTCTCGACTTCGGCTATATATGACTAGATCGTCTGCATAGAGTCTGGCCTTAATTGTAGGACTGCAGTTTGCAATTATGTCATTTATCGCAATCAAAAACAATATTACACTAAGAGAACTTGTGGGATACCGTTTTCTTGAATTTTAACCGACGAATAGGCACCATTAGCTCGGACTACAAAAAAACGTCTTTCCAAGAAATTATAAATGAAATTTAGAATATTTCCTTTTATTGACCAACTCTCCAGTACTTTAATAATCTTGTATCTCCAGACAGTATCATATGCTTTAGAGATGTCAAAAAAAACTGCTAAACAGTTTTCTTTATTGGCAAAAGATTCATGGATTTCCGATTCTTGGTCCACTAGGTTATCTGCGGCTGACCTACGTTTTCTAAAACCACTTTGCTCAGGGATTAATAAATTTCTTTTTTCCAAGGACCACATTAACCTCCCATTGATGATTTTTTCCAATATTTTAGCCATTGCGCATGTAATTGAGATTGGCCTATATGAGTCTGGGTTTGATTTAGGCTTACCGGTTTTTAAGATAGGGATTACAATAGATTTTAACCATGTTTGGGGAAAAACATTATTAGTCCAGATTTTATTATAAATTTTTAATAAAAGATCGCTTCCAGAGGTTGGCAGGTTTCTAATAAAAACTATTGGTATGTTGTCGACTCCTGGAGCAGAGTCTTTCATTGAATTTATGATGTAGTTCATCTCGGGTTTTGTAATGGGTTCATTTAAAGCATCGGAATGCTCTTCTTGTCTGTCAATTATCTGTCGTTCCTCAGCTTCTTTTAGCTCTAAAAAAGTGTTACTATAGTTGTTGTTACTGGAGTAATCCGCAAAAGACTCTGCTAAAGCTTCCGATTTTAGGTCTGGAGATGTTACAGTAACATTCTGATGTTTGAGAAAGGTAATCTCGGTAAAACTATTATTTCCTGAGATTTTTTTAATATTTTTCCACACGGTTTTAGCTGAAGTAGAATTATTAATGCTTGATATAAATTCAATCCATGATTTTCTTTTGCTCTGTTTTACTATTAATCGGGCCAGTGCTCTTAAATGTTTAAATTGAAGCATGTTTTCTTGTGTCTTATACCTTTTATATTTATTGAAAGCATATTTATAGTTCTTTATTGCTTCGGCACATTCAGGGCTCCACCAGGGGACTGGTGTATGGTTTTTAATTACTGTGATCTTTCCAATAGCTTCTTCAGCAGCATTAGTTATTAAAGCAGAAAATTTGTTTACCATGTCGTCCACATCGGAGTTTAAGATGTCCCCGCTTCTGTCGTTATCGATTTTTTTAACTATTATGGAGTAATAAATTTGCTCGATTGAGATTCCACTTTTCCGGAGATATTTTTCCATTTACCTGGTTACCAGAGATAATTATTGGGAAATGGTCACTGTCATAAAGATCTGGAAGAACGTCCCAATTAAAGACTAATGACAGGCTAGGATCGCATAACGTGAAGTCTATGGCTGAATATTCTCCTGTTGCTGTATTGAATCTTCTAGGTCGCCCATCGTTCATAATGTTGATGCCGGATTGGTTGCAAACTTGTTCCATTGTGATTCCAAAAGGTGTATTCTTTTTAGATAACCAAATATCATTATGAGCATTGAAATCTCCTAATATAATTCTTGGTGTAGGTAACTGTGCTAAAAGGTTTGTAATTTCATTTCTATTAGGCAATGCATTTGGAGGGCAGTAGATATTGCAACAAGTTATTTTTATGGGGCTATGAATAGAAATAGCAACTGCTTCCAGGTTAGTTTGTAGCGGGATTTGTTCAGCGTCCAGAGAATTTCTAACGTATATAGCTACCCCTCCGCTGGCAATCAATGGGTTATTTCTGTTAAGATAAAAACTGGCATAGTTCTTTAGGTTATAGATCTTACTATTTAAAAAACGGGTTTCTTGGAGACAGATTATTGTAGGAGCGTATTCTGATAATAGGAGCTTAAACATTTCCAAATGGGAATATAACCCATTTGGGTTCCACTGTAATATTGTAGTGAATTTAATTGTTAGATATTATCGACGTTGATGAGTCACTGTCTTCTTCGTTGCTGTTGTTTTTTGCCAATCTTGTGCATTACCTTTTCATATTTTTATCGGATAAATAAGGGTGAACTTTTTGGAGTAATTCAACTACACCTTTAACGTTATTTGTAAGAGATTTAGCTACACTTAGCGGGTCAGTAGAGCCTTGTACGTTTTCAAAGAAAAGACAAATTTCTGGGAAAGTTAATACTTTGTTATCCGTGTCCCCCTCAAATAGTTCTTTTACTAGATTCAGTTGCTCCTTTACATCCAAGATTGTAGTCTCATTTTTGGTTTTAAATTTTTTAGCACTTTTAGGAGGAACAGGTTTTTGAAACTCAATTTCCTCATTGTTTTTTCCTGTTAGAGAAGGGGTTTCGGGTAATGCACGTTTGGTAGGGTTGTTCGAGCTGCTAGAGAGCATGGACACGATTTTTAGTGGAGGAGGTGTAGGTGGTATAGGGTTCATTGATGTTTTACTAGATGTTGTATTAATGGTTGTCGAAGTTGTAGATGAATTGGTATTGGTAGAAGCTATACTGGATGACATGATTGAGGAGGACGGAGGTGTTGTCACCACACTTGGCATTGGAGGTGGGATATTTGTTAAAGTTGATACTTGTGGTTGCAGTGTTGAAGGAACTGGTAAAGAGCAGTCTGTTGCAATATGGCCTTTTTGTTTGCAATTAAAGCATACATTGTTGTCTACGGATAAAAAAATACGATAAGAAGTATTTTCGTGGTTTACGATGATGGAGTCAGGTAGTTGTACATTTACTAAAGAAGTGATGTAGGTTTGTCTTCGGAAACTAAGGATGTGTTTGAATTCAGGAAGGGTTGTACCAATACGGAGGCATGTAATTTGTGACACTAGATTCATTCCTTTGTTTCTAAGTTCATTTTCTATTAGTTTATTTGGTACTGATGGACAGACATTTGATAATAACAACCGTTCACTGGGGGGTTATAAGTCGTCGTGTTATGATAGTAGTTTGTCCAATTATTATTTCGCCATTATGGCTGTTCATAAATGATTTTACTAGATCCTCATTTGCTAGATAAATACATATTCGGTTATTAGAAATTCTAGAAATAAATATAATATTGTGTGGTTCAATTATCTTTCTTAATGAGATCAAATATTCTTCCAATTTAGTGTTTTCCAATGAAGTGAATACTATAGCTTGTTTCTTGCTTGAGAATTTTGGTGAACTTATTGCTGATGCATATGATTTGGAGGGTGTACTCCCAGAAACGGAAGTACCCACAGTTAAATCCGTTTCATCCATTATTAAATATTGTATTCTTTTGGAAAAGTTAAATGCGGACCTGAACAGTTCACACAATCTCAGTTGAACCAGTTTTTATACTGATAAGACTTCCAATATTTAACCCGTACAAAGAAAACAGTAATTTGGATTTACTGATGTATCAAATTAAGGAACGAATTAAAAACTTACTAAATCCGTAGCTACTAACTTGATAGTTTTCTTTTAGGTTTAATGCACTCGTAGGTACTTTTTTTGGAATATAAAACTCACTAATTTGCTTAAATATCGGGACTGGTGATAAAAGATGTTAACTATTTATTAACCAGAGCCGGACTCCGGGATTTTTTATTGTGATAGCTTTTACTATATTGTGAAAGTAGTTATTAAACATTCTTAGTTCGATTTCTACGTGGGTTAAGTCAAAATAATGAATGAAAGAATGATAGGTATATTGTAATTTAGCATTTCCTAATTTATATGGCAAGATGCCAGAATTGGATTCCAAACTTGCGATTTTAATCTCTTGTGCCTGTTTTGCTGTTGTCAGTGGGAGAAGATATTTTGATTAATAAGTGGTTTTTTCAGGTTACTTTTATGGTAAGTGGCGGTGATAATTTGATTCTTATTGTCATTTTTGTTTTTTTTGAAGGGGATTTTAAGTTTTTACTTTGATCGATTCGTTCTTTTTTTAAGGACGTGCAACGAATCTTGGACTCCTTTGTCGCGGGCTCCTGTTTTATGGTAAGTTAATGTTCCGGGGTCGTATGTTAAAAGTTCAGAGCGGTTTTATTTAACTTTTTTCCAGGGTTTTTCTTTTTGTTCTGACATTTGTTTATTTCATTCTTTGTTAATCATTTCCTTATGGCGATCAATATAATCGGAGTATAATTTTTGGTTGAGGTCGATATTAAAAGGGTTATTACTTTCCAATTAGCCATTAATTATTTCTGAAGGACGTTGTTTTGTTGCCGAATGAATAGTGTTGTTATAGCCAAGAATGACACTGGACATCTGGTCTAGAATATAAATAAAAGACAAAAATTTTCAGTATTTAATTCGGTTAAGTTGGATTGATAAACGGTTGAAATTATATCCCATACATTATTAAAAGTTACTTCGGATAACGGCGTAAATTTTACCCAGCTATGACCCCTTTTAAAATCCTTTGAACAAAAACGAATCCGACAAAATCATTTGGCTTTAGGCCTTCTGTTCTTTTCAAAAATAAATTCTTCGATCGCATCTTTAATCCATAAAACGGGAGTTCCAAAAGTACGTTCCAAAAGTACGCACTCACCGAATTTTGTCTTCACCTCCCTTCCATCTAATATCTGGTACGGAATGTTCAACTCCAGCTCTCTTAGTTTTTTAACGGGTCTATTTTCTTTATCGACCAAAGAAACTTTAATCAACGCAGCCAAATCCATCTTGAAAAAATTTCATAAATAATGAATCTCAAATCAAGACCAAATATATAAAATAATGTTAAACTTACTTACGTCTATTGATTTCTGAAATGATTTATCTATAAAAAGGTTTGTTTATATCTAGTCGTAGGTATTCAAATTGTCGAATAATTTTATCAATTCTTGCATTCGTTTGTAAAACTTTCTATCCTTTCTAGGTTTTTCAAATTTACTTAAACACAAGTTATTTCGTTCAAAATTTTGGTTCTTTTTCGCTTTTTTTGCTATTTCTAAAAAACGTTATCAGACATTTCTTACTTTTAATTTGCAAAGATTCCGTTTGATTGCGGTTTTTATCAAACCTATATTATTTCCTACAAAATTTTTAGCTAATTAAAGCAAATGCTGTTTAAAGGAAACCAATTGTAGACGTTCTACATTTTTCTAATTACAATTAAATCTTTCCGAAGTATAGTTCATACAAGTCGAGTTCTTCTCAAATTTGTCGATTGCAAAGAGATTTCCATCGAATTTTCTACGACGATTATTAGGGAAATATTTCAAAATTTTTATACTTCTTTTACAAACCAGCTTTCTGATGTCCTTTAACGTAAATATAATCGACATTAAATAATAATTAATTTCGACTTCAAATTTGAATCGATTTCGAAATATTCAACGTCTCCACTCGAATATTTAATGCCATGAACGTTTCTCTCTAAATAAGTAACGGATTTTTTATCGATTACATTTAACTCTGAATAAGAATTATTCGGCTTAAATAACGAATTATTTTGCCTCGTTCCTATCTGCATGCTCATCTCTTTGGCGTAAAATACGCCGTTTACAACAAAGCCTTGAATGTCTACAAAGGCGATTAACATCTTGACTAAAAAAGATACACACACATTCTTACATGAGCCCACGAACCACCCGGGATACGCATCAAGTATTACTGATACGAATCCTAGAAGTTCCCACCACCCCCAACCTTTTCAGGCGGGTCCTCACCATTCACTCTCTCTCTTACATGCTTGTGTCATTCATCCTGCAGCGACTTTACTCCACTTGGCCAGGTTGAAGCATTTTTCTCTCTGGGTCGTCTGTTTTCTTTCTTTAGGGTTTATGTGTGATTTTTTATCTGCACTTTGTCCCGCATCTCTTGGGAATTGAGATAGCGGGATGTCTTGGAACAATAGCATCCGCGTATGCACGGTCATGGTATTGTTCGGGCTTGTTGTTGGGACTTGGTAGGTAGTCACCCGCATATCACGGCCGTGAGTTACTTGTTGCATTGGGGTTTGGGGTATCTCGATTTGATAACTGCAGTTTGTCGCTGAAAGTCTTCTCTGGGACACGAGTGTCCCCGTTTCCGAGGTCCTCGTCTCCCACATTTTGGGTTTTTTGGTTTTTTGTGGGTAGGTGTTTCTGCTTGTTCACAATGTGGACTTGCAGGTTTTTCGGAGGTCGGTGACATTCAACAATGCCTACCGGCCTCTTTCCTACTCTGTGTCATGATCAGTGTTTGTCAGTGTTTCACTATGGAGTCCTTTCTCCCTTACTTACAACACTAAGTCCTGAAAATGAAATGCTGAAAATAAAATGTTAGCTTTTACTCACCTGTCCTATCTGCTCTTGCGATCGGGTGCCTAGACCCTTCTCGCTTGCTGACTAATAGTCTAAGAAGGCACGACTTTGAACACAATTATTATAGCTGCTGTAGAAGTTGCCGTAATTATTATAAATTTCCAAGTATTGACCGTCGTTAAAATTTAACCGCATTCTTTCATAGGATAGTATTCTCCGTTGATATTAATTTGAATGTTTATAATGTCGACTTGATCAAATTCTATGGAATCCTTTCCGGATATTCCATTTCTTTTGGTTTGGAAGAACAACACAAAATATTAAGGAAATTCTACGGAAGATGCAGAGGTCATTAATTGCCATTATAAATATTTGTTAATGTTACTATTTGGAATAAAATATTTAATTTTCAATTGAATGTCATATAGTTATAGACACCGCCGTGGTATTTTTCGATATTAAAAACAATTTGCCACGTACCAGGCGAATACTCTGTTTCCCAAACATAACTTGCCTGTATTGTTGAAATAGACTAAAAATGTGACGAAGACGAATTAAGAAATAAATTTTATTATCGCCCGCCTTTAGATATTTGCCAAAATTGCATCCGGCTCCATTTAGAGGCCTTTTATCATCTTCGGAATAAGTTGTTAGTCCTCATACGGTAGATATTAATTCGGATTATTCAACTATAGAAATATTCTTCTTATTTAAATAAAACTTAGTCGATTCGAACAAAAACGCTGTCGCATTATGTAACAATTTTACTTGATCCAGTCCCGTTATTTTTACATTAAAGTCAATAGTTAATTAACTATCGTGTGTCTAAGTGAATATGTCTTTTTGACTAGTTCCAATTTCTATATCGTTGTTATTCTCAAAATATTTGGTCTGCGGATAAAACATCGTGAAGCTTTTATTGCTAATGGATTCATCGGCTTTTAACTGGCCGAAAATGTCAAATGGGTTTGACATGATAACCCACGATTGTAAAAATCTTCTGTTGTTTTCAGTGGGAGCTGTTGGGGACGATTTATCCTTTTCCCTCTTTGAAGGTTGCTTGTTGACAACTAAATTTCGTTCAAAGATGGCTTCGTATGTATTAGAACTCTTTTTGTTGAAAATTAGGCCCATATGTAAGCTCCAATTGTATAATCATTTCTTCGCCATTGAAATTAACGAGCTGAGAGTTTTGTTCGAGAATTATCAAAGTTATATTACGAATTTCTCGTAATGGACTTAATGGTAGAAATATAAGATGATACGATGTTCCGTCAATGGCGAATTCCGGATCCGAAGTAATGGGAAATTCAAAGTTGGTATGTGATGGATTCGAATTATAAAATGCTCCACAAGTTATATTTCATTCAAGGTGAATTGTTCGGACTTTAAGGATATTCATATTCACCAGATGTAGCCCTCCTTTAAATTAATTCCCCAATACGGATAGCATTGTAGGACTCAAGCAGGTACGGGTGATATACTCTCTATTCTAACTTTATAGCGAAGCGGTGTGTACTACTTTTCAGTCCAGTGAGAAATTAAAAAAAACGAATAACTATACTAAAAGAAAACAAAAATATAACGAGAAGGATTTTCACCGCACGAACTCTCAGATCTAGCGAAAATGCCTTCATGGAATCCGAAAATGTATGAAACTTTGAAAATGGGACAACCGGTATACGAATTTGAGCAAACAGGAAGCTAGAAGGATTTTCATCACCCGAACTCTCAGATCTAGCGAAAATGCCTGCAGTAAATCCGAAAATTTAATGAATGTACGAAAATGGGACAACCGGTATATAAAGTTTTAGTAAATATAAAACGAAAAGGATTTTCTCCGCCCAAACTCTCAGATCTAGCGAAAATACCTCCAGGAAATCTGGAAATCTGGAAATTAATGAAAGACTAAAAATAGAACAACCGGTATACAAGATTTTGGCAAATATAACACGAGAAAGATTTTCACCGCCCGAAATCTCAGATCTAGCGAAAATACGGTACGTGGGACTACCCGTATAAATTTGAGCCTATTTATTTCCTTTTCATAAATTAGTTAAAATAGTTAAAAATGGCTCAAAAACTTACCGAAAAAGAAAGAATTATTCTTAATGATTCGTGAATTTGGGGATGGACAAGATCTTGCGATGAAGTGCGACGAGTCTTCAATAATTTTTTTCATGAACGACCACCGATTTCCAAATCAACAGTCGAAAAAATTGTTCGAAAATTTCAAGAAGAGGGAACAGTAAAAGATCTTCCGAGAACTGCAAGACCGAAATCTGCAACAACTCCAGAAAAAAACCGAAGAAGTGTTACTGTCTTTTGTTGAAGAACCTTCAAGATCCTAATTAAAACCGTGTCAAGTACATGAAATCAATAAAAGTTCAGTTCACAAAATTTTGCAAAAAAATAATTATTTCCCATATAAGTTTCACCAAGTTCAGAAATTGAACGAAGATGACTTCGATAGAAAGTTGGTATTCTACGAAATAATGTGATAAAAATGTAAAGGTGACAGACATTTTTTTCTCAATATTGTTTTCTCTGATGTAGCTACTTTTTATTTAAATTGTAAAGTTAATAGGCTCAATTGTCGTTATTGAGCTGACGAAAATCAACATTAATAAATGACACTGCAGAAAATTAATGTGTGGGCTGGAATTATGGAAGATAGAGTAATTAGTCCTTTCTTTATTAATGGAAATTTGGATGGAGGCAGATATCTAGAACTGTTGGAAAATCAAGCGGTTCCAAGTATTCGTGCCGTATGCCCTAATGGTATTGACAGTAAGTGGTAAGATGGTGCTCCTCCACATTTTAGTCGAGCAGTCCGAAACTTCTTAAGTCGCACGTTTCCAAACCATTGGATTGGGAGAAGAGGAGAAATCGAGTGGCTACGACGATCTCCGGATCTTACACCACTCGATTTTTTCTTTTGGAGGTTTCTGAGAAGTAGAGTGTATGCAACAAATCCATAAACAATAAATTATTTGCAAAATCCCATACTTGAAAAAATCAGTAGGGATAGCTCTAAAGGGTTTAAAATCCATTTATGAGCGTTTGGGTCATTGCGAAATCGAGGAAGGCCGCCAATTTGAAAATTTAATATAAAAATCGTAATAAACATGTTTCTTTCTCATTTGATATTGCAATTTAAAAATTTTGGGGTTGTCACCTACTAAAAAATTCCCCAATGTATGATAGTTTTAAACCATCTAAAAATGTAGTTTTTATGGCCCTTTAGTTATCTTCCAATTTTCAGTATTTTTTCTTCACTCGTTAGAAACTTATGGTAATTTTGGGAAACCTTCTATTTGTTGATTTAATCTCTCAAAAGATTAGCAGCTTCTTCAATGTTTCCACTGACCCCGAAAATCCTACTGTCGTGTCCATGTGAAAATTTTGCGACTTCAACGGAATTTATCTACCAGAATGTTTGTTCGTCGAAATTCGAAAAAATGGATACTATTTTAATCTTTTCCTAGAGGATATTCAAGAACTATTAGAGGCTGATGTTAGCCTTGTCAGACATCGAGTTTTGGAAAAATTAAATTTTTAAGATTATTATCAAAATATATTAAAAAATGTTAAATTATATTCAGAGAGCTTAGAAGTATTGTACATAATTTGCGATAGTTTGTTAAGTTTCGCTCTATCAGAATATCAGAATTTTATAAAGGTAAAATATACTTTGTGATTTACATAGCAAATTAGAGTTTATTTGCAAAGGATTTTTGTGATTTTTCTTATAGATATTTTGTAAATTGATCTTTTGGACCGTATAAATATTCCATTGCCATTTTATCGTCTTTATCCATAGAGAACTTTTATTGTTGAGTCACAACGCTTAAGAGATTATTTCCATATTTACTATCGTCGTCAGAGGTCCATTTTTCTTTTGCATCTGAATGCATTTTAGGGAGTCACTGGGAAAATAACGATGGTTGAACTCGTATTAAGGAGAAGATTCCAAAAATGACTGAATATACAGGGTGATGTATTTAAAAAACCAAAGTGACTAATAAAATCGGAGAAACGGCAAATCTAGCAACACTATAAATGTCAAATCTGGAATCTCCGTATCCCAAAATAGGCTTATCCCAAGTTTTGTAGAATTCGGACTAGCAATTTACGAGATAATTGGCCGCTTCCAGACGTTATATATATATAACTATATATACCTACTGTCGACACATTAGGTCCGCTTTTTTTCCTTAAAGCGGAACATTCAGTCCATTTGAGTCCATTGAGACCATGGACTCAAAGGTCTTTCTTGAAAAATGTCTTTTAAGCAACACATTGGGTCCAGTACTGAGTTTTGATTGGTTGGGAGGCGGATATTAGGAGGGACATTAAATGATATTTTTTCTACACATTAAGTCCACAAAACGCTACGTTGCCAAATTTACATAAATAAATAGTTCAATAAACCAATGCTATTTATCAAAACATATTTTCATACTTCACAAATAGCTTTTATCTATTTTTTTTCTCGATGAATACTAAATTTTTATGCATCACTTTAGTATAAAAAAATGGTTTTCTGTTTGGCTTCATCAAAAACTGATCTTTAAGCGGTAACCCATAACTACTATTTTCTCGCAAAACCAATAACGTTATCCTTTCTCCATATAAATTTAAATATATAAGATATAAGTGATAATAAGAACAAATGTATAACTGGAAACAGTATTGAAAAATTAAGTTCTGTACACATACAAGACTTACATATATTTAAGTTTAAAGGTACCCCCGCACAATATAAAGTATATATAATATGGTAAATTAAAAAAAAATGACAAATTGTACGAAAAACGTCAAAAATTAGAGTTATGTCAAAAGTGCATAAAAAACGTATGCAATATAATTACATACAAGTCAATTTGATAAAAAAATGACAAATTTTAGGAAAAAAGTCAAAAATGACATTTACGTCTAAAATACGATAAAAGGTATGTAAAATGTTTACATACAAGTCAATTTCATAAAACAATGACAAATTTTAAGAAAAATGTCAAAAATGACGGTTCCGTCTAAAGTACCATAAAGGGTATGTAAAATGTTTACATACAAGTCAATTTCATAAAAAAATGACAAATTTTAGGAAAAATGTCAAAAATGACGGTTACGTCTAAAGTACCATAAAAGGTATTTAAAATGTGTATATACAAGTCAATTTAATAAAAAAATGACAAATTTTAAGAAAAATGTCAAAAATGACGGTTACGTCTAAAGTACCATAAAGGGTATGTAAAATGTTTACATACAAGTCAATTTCATAAAAAAATGACAAATTTTAGGAAAAAAGTCAAAAATGACGGTTACGTCTAAAGTACCATAAAAGGTATTTAAAATGTGTATATACAAGTCAATTTAATAAAAAAATGACAAATTTTAAGAAAAATGTCAAAAATGACGGTTACGTCTAAAGTACCATAAAGGATATGTAAAATGTTTACATACAAGTTAATTTCATAAAAAAATGACATTTTAGGAAAAAAGTCAAAAATGACGGTTACGTCTAAGGTACCGTAAATGGTATGTAAAATGTTTACATACAAGTCAATTTGATAAAAAAATGACAAATTTTAGGAAAGAAGTCAAAAATGACATTTACGTCTAAAGTACCATAAAGGGTATGTAAAATGTTTACATACAAGTTAATTTCATAAAAAAATGACAAATTTTAGGAAAAAAGTCAAAAATGACATTTACGTCTAAAGTACCATAAAGGGTATTCAAAATGTGTATATACAAGTCAATTTCATAAAAAAATGACAAATTTTAGGAAAAAAGTCAAAAATGACGGTTCCGTCTAAAGTACCATAAAGGGTATGTAAAATGTTTACATATAAGTCAATTTCATAAAAAAATGACAAATTTTAGGAAAAAAGTCAAAAATGACGGTTACGTCTAAAGTACCATAAAAGGTATTTAAAATGTGTATATACAAGTCAATTTAATAAAAAAAATGACAAATTTTAAGAAAAATGTCAAAAATGACGGTTACGTCTAAAGTAGCATAAAGGATATGTAAAATGTTTACATACAAGTTAATTTCATAAAAAAATGACATTTTAGGAAAAAAGTCAAAAATGACGGTTACGTCTAAAGTACCGTAAAGGGTATGTAAAATGTTTACATACAAGTTAATTTCATAAAAAAATTACAAATTTTAGGAAAAAAGTCAAAAATGACATTTACGTCTAAAGTACCATAAAGGGTATTCAAAATGTGTATATACAAGTCAATTTCATAAAAAAATGACAAATTTTAAGAAAAATGTCAAAAATGACGGTTAAGTCTAAAGTACCGTAAAGGGTATGTAAAATGTTTACATACAAGTCAATTTAATAAAAAAATGACAAATTTTAGGAAATAAGTCAAAAATGACATTTACGTCTAAAGTACCATAAAGGGTATTCAAAATGTGTATATACAAGTCAATTTCATAAAAAAATGACAAATTTTAAGAAAAATGTCAAAAATGACGGTTAAGTCTAAAGTACCATAAAGGGTATGTAAAATGTTTACATACAAGTTAATTTCATAAAAAAATGACAAATTTTAGGAAAAAAGTCAAAAATGACGGTTCCGTCTAAAGTACCATAAAGGGTATGTAAAATGTTTACATACAAGTCAATTTAATAAAAAAATGACAAATTTTAGGAAAAAAGTCAAAAATGACGGTTAAGTCTAAAGTACCATAAAAGGTATGTAAAATGTTTACATACAAGTTAATTTCATAAAAAAATGACAAATTTTAGGAAATAAGTCAAAAATGACGGTTACGTCTAAAGTACCGTAAGGGTATGTAAAATGTTTACACACAAGTCAATTTCATAAAAAAATGACAAATTTTAGGAAAAAAGTCAAAAATGACATTTACGTCTAAAGTACCATAAAGGGTATGTAAAATGTTTACATACAAGTCAATTTCATAAAAAAATGACGAATTTTAGGAAAAACGTCAAATATGACGGTTACGTCTAAAATACAATAAAAGGTATGTAAAATGTTTACATACAAGTCAATTTCTTAAAAAATTGACGAATTTTAGGAAATACGTTAAAAATAACGGTTACGTCTAAAATACGATAAAAGGTATGTAAAATGTTTAATACAAGTCAATTTCATAAAAAAATGACAAATTTAAGGAAAAAAGTCAAAAATGACGGTTATGTCTAAAGTACCATAAAAGGTATGTAAAATGTTTACAAACAAGTCAATTTCATAAAAAAATGACGAATTTTAGGAAAAACGTCAAATATGACGGTTACGTCTAAAGTACCATAAAGGGTATGTAAAATGTTTACATACAAGTCAATTTCATAAAAAAATGACGAATTTTAGGAAAAACGTCAAATATGACGGTTACGTCTAAAATACAATAAAAGGTATGTAAAATGTTTACATACAAGTCAATTTCTTAAAAAATTGACGAATTTTAGGAAATACGTTAAAAATAACGGTTACGTCTAAAATACGATAAAAGGTATGTAAAATGTTTAATACAAGTCAATTTCATAAAAAAATGACAAATTTAAGGAAAAAAGTCAAAAATGACGGTTATGTCTAAAGTACCATAAAAGGTATGTAAAATGTTTACAAACAAGTCAATTTCATAAAAAAATGACGAATTTTAGGAAAAACGTCAAATATGACGGTTACGTCTAAAGTACCATAAAGGGTATGTAAAATGTTTACATACAAGTGTATTTCATAAAAAAATTCAAATTTTACGAATTTAGTAGTATATAAAAATATACAATGATATATTTTTTGTATCATTGTTATTTGCATTAAATGGATTTAGTTTAGATAATTTAATATCTAATGTATCCATTTTTATGCAAGCAACCACCATGCATAACAGTAAAAAATATGTCTTTATAGAAAACTGATCCTTAAGTATATGACCATTAATAACTCTTTTCTTGTTTGCAGAAACAATAGTGTCCCCCGTTCAAATATATATTTATTTTTATACCACAAGAACATATTAGGCACTGTCGGCAAACATAAAAAACGAATAAATATCCATTTTAGCATTATTGGAGCCCTGATTTCGCAATGCTTTTCTATAAAAAAATGTATTATTTCGGTACAGTTTAGTGTTAAGTTGAAAGCCGTTGAGGAAAGGTTTAATAGTGTATGAAAAATCCCCAAAGTTAAGTAAGTTACCAATTTTAATGATGATAAATCTGTTAATTAGTTTGTCGAAATAATTAAACTCCAGGTCCAGCTTTAATATATTATATTTAATTTTTTGTAGAGATGATATATTCCTTAGTTCAACTTACGGATGGAATTTTACATGTAGCTCCTAGAACAGAAGTAATTAATAATGATGGCGATCAAACTTCTGTGTATTGGAAGATCCATAGAACTTATTATTTGGCAAAAATCATGCAAGAATCTACGAGTAAAACTCTTTTGATAAGGAAAAAAAAGCAATATGAGAAAGGTAATTATGTTAAGCTTTTAGATTGAATAAAATCCAATATAAAATATTATGCTCTCCCCCGTTGATCCAAATAAATATGTATTACTGAAAATTTTCTAAAGCCCATGTGTTCAGAATTTTTTTCGTATGTGTAAATATTAAAGTGAACTGAAAAATTTATTTTAGGAAGCTGGAACTTTGCCTTTTTTTCAAAATTTCGAATTATTTGAGATTGTAGCATTTTTTATAGATTATTTAAATTTATAAGTTGTTTGTAACTTTTTACACTATTCATGGTACAACAATAATACAATATAGTCATTGGTAAAATAGACAGTAAATATTATACATATTTTTAAAATAACGATTTTTGGTACAAACATTAAAATAAAATGACAGCTTTGTGTTAATCGTGTATATAATTCTAATAATTAATAAAAAGGAATGCAAACAATAATTCAAATTATCTCAATATAAAATCACAGATAGGTCGGAAACTAATGTTTACAAAAAAGTATATTTCCATAAATTTACAATTTAGTATCTTATCTGATGTGTTACGTTTTAATAATTCCATATGATCATTATATGTTTTGCCTAGGCTGTGCAATAATACTGGGCTTAAGAAATAATGTTAGCCTTCTAATCCTAATTACCTAATATACAAAACGAATCTCTTGAAAGGGGTCTGTTTGATTTAAGCGATTTCAATAAACTTTCATATTTTAGACCAATATTTCTTTAGTTCATTTATGTATAAATTTTTATAAAACACTCTCCATTTATAAGTAGTATTTGTCCTTAATACTTACTGTACTTGATATGTCTCTGGGATATATACCAAGAAGATCCTGGTCTACAGAAGAGAGAGTTGCAGCTCGAAGTCTACTTAAAAATAATATTGAAACTGGAAAGTCTTCCAGCTTTGAAATTTGCAAAAACATGTTAAAAAAATGCGATGCATCCTCTGCTCAAGTAAAGGCTTGGATTAATTTTCACATAAAACAAAAAATGTCGCATCTAAAAAGGTTAGTAAACTTATTTTTTGAATTTTAATATAGGTCTCTTAGACGAAATTTTATAGTCATGCTCTGATATGTATACATCTATTATCATAAATAAGAAAGTGAATTTTATTTTATTTAAGCTAATCAATTCCCATATTGGTGGTTCAGTTATATTTACGATTATTTAGGCTGAAACCTTTTAACAGCTTGAGAGGATAGATAGAAAAAAAATAGCCTTACGAATGTAATTTTTATAATTACATAATTAATCAGTTAACCACCTCAAATACTAAGTGATGAACTTAATAATTTTCAACTAAGATTAGCACTTTGCCCTAGAGCTGCACTTCACTTTTAATTTTATTTAGAAGATGTACATTAATTTTAAAAATTTTTACCAATTTGTAACTGGTTTGTTAATTTTGTTTTGTTTGTTTTTGGCCTTTTATGTGTTTAAATTGAATTTAAAATCATTAAAACACTAATATTCTTATCTAAGGTGTTTAAATTTTAACGAATTTTAACAATGAACAGTTTACTATTTTTTCTTTAATATGTACGAGTATAAAGGCATAGTTCTAGATACATGAAAGACGCTGTTTAAGGTCTCCTCTATACCTAAGATTATATTCATAGCGGTACCCAAGCTTGCACTAATCCTTATAGCTACTACCTTTTTTATAAATTGTTTTTGCTTCAGTTTATAAATACATTTTAAAATCTAACACTAATCTTCATTCACAGATAAGAAACGGAAGACATGGACAACACCGGAAAAAAAAATTTGTAGACAAATATTCGGTAAAGACGTTAACAGAGGAGTATACCCAAGCATGGCAAAAATTAGTTAGGCCATAAAAAAATATCCCGAATAACATGAGAGGACCCCAGAAATGATTGTTTCGCATTTACAACATGGAATCAGAAAATCCATGTAATAATCATATATATATAAATATATATTTTGTAATTACAAAAAATGTAAAATTCGTTCAGAAGTAAATACATTCCTATTTTTTATTTTTCATTTATTAAACATTACTCTAATTTTTTACTACCAATTTTGTATATTAAAAATATCTATGCAAAATACAATTTTTTGTTTTATGTTATGTACACTATTTTTTAGTGCTTTAGAACCTTGTTTAGAACCTTAGAACCTTGCTGGGGGACCAATATTTATTTTGTTACTATTCTGTAAGTAATAAATCCATAATTTTTGTTATAAATGTATATTAACATTTCTAAACACACAATAAAGTTAAATCGAAAACATAAAGTAAATATTATATCAAAATTCTTTATTGAATTAATTACCACATCTGATAAATTAGCTCTAAGAGTAGTTTTAAGTTAATACGATACATAATGATAAAGGTAAATTATATTTTAGTAGTTGTTTCCCTAATTTTTGGTTATTTTGCTTTATAAAGTAAATATTCTAATAATTTTATATCCTAGATTTTTAAAGCTCTCACAGATTTAAATATGTCACCTGTAATAACCAATTACTGAAAAATCTATCAAAGTATTATAAAAAGATTAATCCAGGACCGACTTAACAAAAAATTTAAAAAGCAGAAATTTATTTGTTTAAAAATCTTCTTATAAAGAATGTTAAAATATATTGAATGATTGTTCTAAATGTAGTCACATTATCCAGTGATTTGTATTTATAAAAATACAAACTCAAGTCAATTTTTGGGACTTACAGAGATAAGTAAATTTTATTTTAATCGAAAAATTAACAAAAAAACTCTCCCATACCATTTCGTTACCATCATTTTAGTAGTAAAATTGTTTGCGGAAAAATAAAAAGTTGATGAGTAGATTAAGTTTTATCTGCTCTTACGGGTTCTAAAAAGCATTTTGAAAAATTCGATCTAAAGAGCGTAGTTTTTAGGAAAGAATTTTAAAATTTTTCTTTAAGTCGATCCTGGTTTTTCGTTTTAGTATTAGTTTGATAGATTTTCCAGATAATGGTTATTACGCCAACCAAATATAAAAATATTGTACAGAGTAATCTAAAGTTCCGAGAATTATATTGGCTAGTCGGAAGAAGATCACCTCTACACAATTTTAATATACGAGTATAAGGCAGTCATCATACCCATCTGGACCTACGGAATAGAATTATGGGGATGTGCCAGCAAATCTAGTATTGCTCTCATATAACGAGGATAATCTAAAATCCTTCGATCACTAGTCAATGCACTATGGTACGTCACAAACAAATTGATCCACCAAGACCTCAGTATTCCAACAATACAAGAGACAGTACAAGAAAGAAGCCGTAATCATCACCTAAAGCTGGACAGCCATCCTAATCTACTACTACAGCCACTAACACAAGAACCAAACAACAGAAGACTGAAACGAAGCTGGCCAATTGATCTCAAATAAAGTGCAAGGAGAAGTCTCATCATGACATTCCTAAGACCAATCTTTAGGTCTTATAGCCAACAGAATAGCTCATAGAAAATGTATTTCTGATTGCTGTTAATTGTACAATATAAAAAAATAGATTTGTACGTATGTATATTGCATATGCTCAATCTAGTTTTTACATAACTGTCATTATTGACTTTTCAACCAAAGTAAAGATAAATATTTTTAAATATTAAATCGAAATTTCGGGCCATCCATACAAATCTTTGTTCAACACAAATATAAAATATTTGAAATAAAATTTTAATTGTGGCATATTCTTAAAATTGACTTATGAATAGATCTAAAACATGTTACAAGATACGACGAATACAGTTAAATTATATTCATAAATTCACACGATAATCAAATTTTTTTAAAGTGTTCTTTGTTCTTTGTATGTATAGGTCAGATCGAGACCTTCCATCAATTTTGTTGTAACGGCAACATCGTAAGTACTCAATGTGCAACTTGCATACTAAAATACGTTTATAACTCCGCCTATTGGAAATGGAGGGGGTTTTGGTCTCAAAAGTATCAAAGTAGGTATATATATATATATATATATACAAATTTTACCTCCACTTTCGCTTTTTTTTTACTATAAGTTTTTTCTTAAAATATATTATGTGATACGGAAATTGCTTAACAAAAAAAAATCTCACATTAAAGAAACTCTCTAATCGACGATTTTTTTTGGTTTACTGGAAAAGTGATTATTTATCAAAATGTGACGAAAAAAACTAGATTCTATAATAACATTGCAAATAAAACTATTTCAACCCAATCGTAGGTTTTCCAAATTTTAATTATCACTTCAATTTTTGAAAGTTAATAACTAAGTAACTAGGTAATTAATATTTCTAAATAATACGGTTATAAAATTAAACACTAAAGAAGTTTTCAGCAAATGTCAAAAATTAACCCGCATATTAATAAAAAACATCATTCAATATTTACTTTAGCTGTCTCTCCATCACAGAGGTATAAGTAAGTCCTCGTCGTAACTTATCCTGTATAATATTTCTACTATAATTATTCTTCTAGGAATATGAGTATACCTCCGAATTAACATAAATTTTACTTAATCAAGCAAGTATACTATTTTTTTTTATTATTATCCTCTTATACATACCGGCAGAGCCCTACATGATTTGCCTTTTTTTTAGTAAATAAACGCCCATTAATCCCGATCACATACAGTTGTAAATACGCAGTGTCGAATCTTATGTCGTCTGATTAGATGCGCTTTGTACAGGAGGAGCAATACATCTCTCGAAAAGTTTGTAATTAAAGGACACTTCATAATTTACGTTAAAACTCAGTTTTATATATTTTATGCAATTTTTAAAAATAAGGTGTGCCATAAAACATTTAGACTTCTATTTTGACAGTGGAATAAAATGTGCCGCTAGAAATGTTTAGTAGATATTGAAACATATATAAATATTAAAATATGCTTTTTTCTAGTTATCGTGGGTGTCGGCCAAGAGCCAAACGTTGGTGTATTTATCGAAGAACACAAAAAACGATCAGATAGTGATCCCAATGCTCCACCTTTTGACGATCTCAGGAATTACGCTTATGAAGGAGGTGGCAGTACAGCTGGTTCATTAAGTTCTTTGGCATCAGGTAAAAGAAACAAAAACAGCATATTTTATTCTTCTTTTGTTATAAATTGCAATTCTAATAATATGCAAGTTCTTATTGATCTGATTTTATGATTTTTAGTTGGTCTTGTATCTCTGATCGTTTTCAGATGAATACCATGAATAACAGTATTTAGCCAAGCTCGATTAACGAGACCCAAGACCAATTTCTGTAGAATCGTTAATTCGACAATTTGATTCTTGAAGTTTTGAGTTACGATTGAATTTATGATCTTTATAGAGATAAGCGAAGGTAAACGTTTCAAATTCTTCTTTTAATTAAACAGTAACATGTACCAAAGTATATAGATAAAGAAATTTTCCGAGCTAACTAAAAATGAGAAATAGAAAAGTTGACACCGACAGCATAGTAGGTAAAAAGAAGGTAATTTTGCGAAAGTTCAAAAAGTGATTGATACCAACGAAGGGGATCTTGTATTAAATCAAGTACATACTACAAAAATAAGAAACTCCTTAGCTCGGTAACATATAAAGACCTAAAAACAGATCCGAGACAGAGGATATTACATTCAACAAGAAAGTGCATAAGTCAAGCCTAGATGAAGAAAGACTTGCAAGGTAGAGGCTGTGACTCCCTAGAATTTATGGATTATCGAAAATGTACAACCAAATATTCCATTACACCCCATTGTTGTAGACCTGTTTAAGCAGTAATTTACCTGGAACAACAAAATATTGGAATAAACAGAGAGAAGAGCAGGGGAACGTCCATTAAGACTGTTTGCGACTGATTTCTTTATGGAAATACTAGATTGTTGTCATTGTATTACTTAGAAATCACGAAAAAAAGAAACTACAAGAATTTATTAGCTTTAACTGCAATATACAATTCAAAATTGAACAAGTATATGTCATTTTGTTATCTAAACAAAGTTCAAATCACAATTCTTCTTAGAAATTCGGTAGAACCAAAATCTTGACAGAAAGGGTAAGAAGAATTTGCAAACCGAAATTACTCTATATGAAACACCTAAAAAAGGCAACGGATATTTCAAACCAGAAACCAACAGAGCTATGAACCCAAGAAGCATGAATTCACAACACAACGGGACACCACCAACAGCTCACGGTTTTTTTACTGTATATACTTAGAATAACGGACAAAATAGGACGAGAACTATGAAAAGAGAATTGTAACAACCATATGACTTCAAACAACTTTCAAAAATGCTATCCACTTGTAATGAAGAAACATCAAGAATTAAATTACCTACCGAATTAACTACGGCCAAAAAACTTTACAAAAATAACATGTTTTTTGACAAGACCGGTAGATAATGCGTCTCTGTTAAAAAGCAAGTTTCTCAAATGCTGTTATATCAACAAAGAACTTTATTTAGTCTTATCTTGCACTAGAAAAATTTTGTCATAAAAGTCATATTGGCCGCTTTACCAATTTATCGTGCTCTTCTATGAACCATATGATAGTCTGACGTTAGAAATAAATTAAGTCAATTCTTGTTTCCAAGACAAGTAACTATTGTCAAATACTTTAACTTGTTATATTTTTACTTCAACGAAATGCAGTAGGAATATTTGAAAGGATGACAACTTGTTGATATGGCAACGTAAGTTTGTTTGTAAACGATTTAAATGTACCAACATATGTTTAACGTCATGACTGTCCTGGTGAAAATCTAAAATTCAAATCAGTGGAAGTCCAAACTGACTTATAATTAAACAAAGCATTAGTTTATTAAAAAATTTATAATGGGGTATATTTTTTCAAGAATTTGCATTACAGGTACGGACGACGGAGTTCAAGAGTACGACTACTTAGGTGCTTGGGGACCTCGTTTCGACAAACTGGCAGACATGTACGGTCCAGGAGAGGAGACTGAACAGGAAGAAGAATAAATAGTGAAAAAACATTCCTCCATCTAAAATTAACGCTTTCACGCGCCTTCCACTCTGCGTGTCCAATAAGACTGTTTTATTGCAGTTGTACTGCTATTTAAAATAATAATTCTAGACAATTTATGAAGCACACTCATTAAGAAGAGTAAGTAATACATAAACGCTGTTAAGATCCTTTCCAAGTTGTTTCGTAAGCTCATTTTACTATTGAGATTATAGACTTTGATGATTATAATGTAGCTGTTAAGTAGTAAAATGTTGTTACCTAGTAATATTTATAATATTGACTGATGATGTTGATATGTTTGGTTTCGAAAGGTCTTAACGGGAAATACCTGAATTATTCTTTATCCCCACTGCCATTTTAAATATTCATTATCATACAATGTTTGAAACTTTACGTTTATGTGGTACTTATAGCGACTTAAAGGTGCAAATATGCATACAATTCATCGTACCTAGGGCACTAAAGTGAAAAACAATTTTAATACAACTCCACTTATTATTTCGCTCCGTTTTTCTTCCTTAAATTACGATCTTTTGATATCCAAAGTGAACAGTCACTTTTTAGATATTATTTTGCATACCTGATTATTCGATTATTCTTTTAGGACGCTGTATTTAATTTATTCACCGTGTAAAGTGGAAACAGAGCAATGGTTCTTAACATGACATACAAGCTTATGTGACAATTTGGAAAATTTTTTAACAAATTGTTTTTCTTTTCAATTTTTTTTTCGGATACAGTAATGTCTTATTCTTATTTGTACTATATGAAAGTTTTTAACTATGACACACAGTACTATTAATTACCGTTTGTAAAGAAAGATATCTTTAGTTTGCATAATTTTTTGATGGCACTGTCGGGATGTTAAAACTGAAATCTAGAGTTAACCACATAAATATCAGGTACTTTTAAATACTTACGTAAAGTATTAGCACGCAATATGCGCATGTAGCTTCAAGATATTTTCCATTACAGATATTGATTAAATATTATTTATTAAGCAATGTATTTATAAATAGATTATTAAAGATGTTTGAAAATGATATAAATTAATTAGTCTAGTGGTCAAATGAATAAAAACTCTATAAACCGGATTATGGCTTTGTTTCCAGAATATATACGTCTAGTTTTTTACTTTGCAGTCTTATATTAAAATTCAAATGGTGGGAATGTAATAAACCTCTACCTAAAAAGAGAATTACTGTTCTGTCTTAATGAGCCAGGATTCTTACAATGAAAGATTGGTAGGACAGTCACTAACATTTAGGTCAAATTACAGGTTTAATCTAGATTTATCTGCGGAAAGCTGTGCATGGAAACATACATGAATGTAAGAAAGTGTGTTTAAGTGTATATAGAGCATCGACTTCACATCGTTTTTATATAGCACTCGTATTATAAATACAATGTTGCCATAAGTTTTATTATCGGACATTTTGTAATAATTTATTAATGCTCACTAGAAACTTTTATGTTGTAGTTATGTACATATAATTCAAGAGAGCGCGCGAGTGTGAATGAGGAGAGAGCCAGTGCCAATTATAACCTCTATATATGTAACAAATCCTGAATGCTGTGTATCAATTATAATATGTGTTTGCACTTGTGTATTATTTGAAATGTATACTTAATATTCTTATGACATCGCACTATATTATCTAAAATTCCCTTGGATCATTTGTTCGTACTCATTTGCCATTGGTTATATACTTGTGTATCTAGAAATTAGTTCCGACTTGAGTGATTTTAATTGTGTAAGTATTTATTAGTTGTTTGTGTCAATAACTTTGTAGAAAGATTTTGTGTATCTTTTTTGTACATGGAGATTTTTATTTGAAATTTTATTGAAATAAAATTCTATAGTAAATACGTTTCTTTTTTATTTAATTATATTTGAATAAGTTGACCTAGTTTAAATTTAAAAATAAATATCGTACAAATTTAAAAATATGTGTTAATTATAATTTACTACTAAAACCTGAATATAAAGGGAAACATTTACATCATTAATTTAAAAATTTAAAAACGAACTCTAATTGTATAATAATTACGACTTATTAGCTACTACATTTTTTAAAATTAATATGTCGCGGCATCAAAGGCCATTTAATGCACTAATACAATATTATATACTTTTATACATCAATGTAGGCTAAGAGAGGGTTAATTAGATATAGGAACATAATGTCTTTTAAAAATGTAAGAACTTTATGTATCTAGCTGCTGATGAGTTAAAAATTTCTGCCAGGGTGCTTGAAAGTACAAACTGACTTCTTCAAATTTAAGACATCAGCTGTGAGGGTTATTTGGCGTTTTTTATGAATGAGTACTGCTGGCATTAATTGAGAAGATATTTGGCATATAAGGCGCTGCTGCAGTGATGAAATAAAGAAAGAGCTTCAGAGGTGGTCACTAGTAAGTTGTTAAAATTTGTGAGCCCAATTCTTAACCCTCGCATAGTTATTCTTGTTCGATGTTCCTGCCATGACGAATAAGTCCTATGTATCAAGAAGTTTTTTAAATTTTTATTCAACTAAACTAAATTAAACAGTTAGACTGTATGTCGATACTTCTTTTGCTGACCAGTGTGAGCATTTACTCATAAATTTGCCGGGGGACGCCAAAACACCAACAGTCCAACACCAACTTAAAAAAACTGCAGTACCTTTAAAATGTACGTGGTTGGAAATTATTTTCAGTGAAATACATCTTATTTCATTCTCCCTACTAGCACACAAATTAATCTTCAAACAAACGAATGTGATAAAAAAATTGGATATTTTTTTGGAGAAATTTGTAAAAATTGGTATTTTAATAAAAACAATTTGAAAAACTAAAATTTTAGATGAATAAACTGAAAAAACTAAGATTTGGACTGAAAAACAATTTGGGTTTTCATAGAAAAACGATCAAAATGGAATTTTTTTACGGAAATTTTTAAAAATTGATATAATTAATTATTTATTTATTTATTTAATGTTCGGGAATTTAGTATCAATCAGATTGAATCAGTCCGAGATCTTAAAATTGTTAGCTCGATTCGTGCATTGACCAACTATCGTTTGGAGGATTCAAAGTTTATGAGTACCACAGGATGAAACTATCCTAAAAAACTATTTTTCGATCCTACTACGAAATCATTTAGTTTATTGCTACCATTGAAACATATGTTTAATGTATCCAATTAGCATCAAATATTTTCAAACAATTTTCAAACAATAGGATTAACTCGTTCAAGGAACGACAATGATTGTCTAATTATAGATAATGCCGGAAATAATACAGCAGCAATTGAAATAGATAGTATGGAACATTTGGTATCACACATCTTTCCCAATGATGAAATCAAAATCTAGCTTATGGAAAAAATGAAAAATGATATGCCGATGTTTATGCCATTCGGAAAATGGGAGCTGCATGAGTTGCCTGCAATAACTAGTGGCGCTAAAAGAGAAATTTGGGCCTTCAAAACCACCGCTTCGCTAGAACGTCCTCGTTACGTTATTGTATGCTTCCAAACTAATAAACGTAATAACATAAAGGTTGATCCAACTACATTCGATCATGTTAATTTATCAAGTATCAGACTATCTCTAAATGGGGAATTTTATCTTAGCGAACGAAAACAACAGTATTTTGAGAAAAACCATTATGTACATATTAGCTTTCGGTAACTATACGTAATTTTATCAATCAGAGATTCATCCGATTTTGACATATGAGGATTTTAACATGCTCTGTTTATTATTGACTGTGATAAACAAGAGGAATCGATTAAATCATCTACCGTTAACGTAAAACTGGATATTGATATTGCGCGGGCTTTCCCAAAGATACAAGACCTTATTGTATTATCATTCATAATTGTTTAATGGAATATTATCCGCTAAGTGAAATTGTAAAAAATCTAATTTGATTTGCACGAATAACAAAAAATGTAGACATTACTGAACACACTCGGCTGTAGTGTAGTTGCATTATACTGTGTGTTACGACAATGAAGATTGCATTAGTTGATATGCAAGGTTTTAATATTGCTGGCAAGTTCTATCCAAAAGAAGTCACCATTCAGATTTGAACAGAACGTAATGACTTTATATTCAAACCACCATTCAACATTAACCTGTGTGGTTATTTATAACGATTTCACCATGGAATTAGTTATTTCTCAGGTTACATTGATTATTCTGAAATAAATGATATATTAGAAAAATATCTTTTCTATACGACTAATATCATTTACGTTAGAGGTGAACAAAATGTATAATTTCAGGAAGAGAAATGTAAAGAATTATATATTTATTTTGACAGAATATTACATAGTTCGGGCAAGTTTCAACCCTTCGTAGTGGAATGTTTTAATCACGTAAGTAACAAGAAAGTCATGTGCACTAAAGCGAATGTCGATAAGCTACCTTACTGGTTGAATAGCATTGTAATACCAAAATTAAAAAAATGTGTAACAATTTTCTAAATATTTTTTTTGTTAAGTTTTTATTGAAAGATATATATATATATATATATTTGTCTATTATAAAAATATATGAAGATTTAAATTGTCTTTGTATACATTTATACAGGGTGGCCAAATGAAAACGAAACAGAGCCATTAAAAAAACGCGGAGACCCGTCGATTTTTTATCAAAGGGCACATTTTTTTCCGGTATTTTCGACTTCGCTGCTTACACCTCCAAGCGAGGGTAACAATTACCCCAAAATATTTGAATGGCATTACGGGTCAAGTAAGGCATCATTTTAAAGCTCTTTCAATTCTCTTTATAACAGTCTTTAAATGTTAAAATTCGGGTTGATACTTTTTAAAAAATTACATTTTAAAATTTAACCTTATCACACCGGAAGTGACATTACTTCTTGTCTAGAATCGGCCTTGTTTTAACTACTTATAATAAACACCTTATCAATAACTCTAATATAAATAAGACTATCTGGAACCTAGTTAATAAGGAGGCAGGTAGGAAAAGGAAAGATAGAGATATATTCATTAAATTTGAAGACAAAAATATAACCTGCTCATACAGTATGACAAATATATTTGCTAATTATTTTTTTAATTAGTCTAAATAAATTTTATGGGAATTTCAGACCAATTTAATGATACACCAAAATTTTGTAACAAAACTTTTTTTTCCTGCCAATAACACACCTCAAGAAATTAAAATCTAATCCTAAGCCTTAAAAATAAGCCCAGTTCAGACACGGATAATATTTCTCTAAAAAATTTAAAAACTGGGGGCAGACTTACTCTCAGCTCATTTATCTTGTATTATAAATATTTCTGTATGTGACGGTATATTTTCTAGTTTGCTCAAACATGTAAAGGTTGTACCAATTTTTAAAAAAGATGAACCCGAAAATATTGCAAAATATAGGCCTATTTCAGTATTGACCGTTATTTCCAAAATATAAAAGCTCGTTTGTAATAGAATGATAAATTTGCTTGAAACCAACAATTTAAAATTAATTTATCAACAAGTTATAAGAACCAAAAGATCTACTCTTACAGCTGCGTGCAATCTTTTTGAATACATATGTACTGAACTAGATAAAGGAAAGCATGTGACAGGTCTGTTTTTTGTCAATAGTAAACTTCACAATATAGGATTTAGAGGTATTTTTTGGATTGGATAGTCAGCTTCCACAGTAATAGGAAAATCTCAGTCAAAATCAATGATTCCATATGTGAATCAGGGGTCTGTCCTGGGACCGCTTATATTTTTATTATTCATAAATGGTGTACCTACATAAAATCTAAAATATTAGTACTTTATACTTATGATACCTCACTAGCGGTATAAGCGCAGACATCTGAGAGTCTTCTAATATGTATTTGGGATATTGTTAACAATATCATAAAATGGTGCAAAAAAAATGGTTTAATGATAAATATTGAAAAAACACAATTCAATAAATCCTATTCCTTGTCAAAAATATCGATAAGTTTCTAATTACCTCAACGTCAACTACGAAGTTACTACACATTAACTATAATGTCAAAATTTAAGAAAAATATTTTTTATGGATCTGTTTGGCATGAAATAACTATTCACTTTAATAGGGTTTATTGTTTTTTATAAATTACATGAATTCAAAAACTAAACGCTTACAATTGCATAAACTACGGAATAACTCAACTCTCATAATTCATAATACTACTAATACTCGTCAATTTTATTACAGTATTGTCAGTGTTAAGACAACTTGCAGGTAATGTTGATGTGGACTAAACATGCCGCTCGCATTGAAAAGTTCTAATTAACCTACTCTAACTATGCCGTCAGCTCCAGGATGAGCACTTATGATGCA
The DNA here is from genome assembly GCA_951812935.1 of Hermaeophaga mercurialis. Classification (NCBI taxonomy): domain Eukaryota; kingdom Metazoa; phylum Arthropoda; class Insecta; order Coleoptera; family Chrysomelidae; genus Hermaeophaga; species Hermaeophaga mercurialis. The sequence continues at coordinate 46,927,790 of OX638362.1, forward strand.
TGCCATCGGTCATTGTAACGTTATATTATCTTCTACTAGAACTACTAAGTCGTCAACCTTAATTTCTTTATTTTTGTTTCTCTACCATTTCGTGCGAATTAACAAACTTGACAAATATTCCATAGACCAGCGGTCCTAAAATTGTTGGAATAGCTGCTTCATACGTTGGAAACGATTTAGCTTCTAGAATTTTTCATATCATACGTCGTCATCCGGGGAAAGTAACAGTGAGTCGCCGATGAGGAAATGTGAAGGACATAATAGAAAGGAAGTCGTTAATTTCATGGAAAAGAGAAGTCAACGGAATTAATATCCAATCAAAATGTACCAACAATACGTTTACACGATCCGCACATTAGCTTTTGAAATAGAATTGTCATCATATTTAAGTAATGCAACTCACCGTTAAAATATTAACGAACTTTTACAAAATATATGATACATAGTTTAAAAATATTCAAATATTTTATTGATTAAATTACTTAAATATTACTTTACAACACTCCAATTAATGTTATCGTTTGCAAAAAACTTACATAATCAAATTGTATAACTCTATAAAATAATTGATGGCACCAACGAAGTTCAATCCATTATCAGAATAAATATTTTTTTGGCTTACCTTGACGAGCGCAAAATCATTTTAAAGCCTTTAAAAAACTATTAGTAATCATATTCGAGGCTAATTCAATATAAATTGCATACGTCGAAAAACAAATAAAAATGCAGAAATAAGTTATTACTATTTTACTACGTCTAGTAGTATTTTCTTTAACAAAAATAGGACCTTAGAAGTCCAATCCAATGTTGGTAAAGGGTCTACTCGGGTTAACGCGATCACGAGGCAAGTTACCCATCAAAATTTCGCTAACTTTTGGTTTTGCTCGGAAACATTTAACACACGATCTGATAACCTTTTTTATAATATTTTTTCCTTGTACAGGCCAAAATCTTAACCTAAATATAAATAACAGCGTTTGATTTCCTACGTACAAGTTCTATATGTGCTGTTCTAACACCATAATTTCTATAAGTTTGTGTTTTTGAGGTAAAATTATTGGGTGCTGTTGATCAAAACTAATCTGAGCATTACTTAACCTACCACCTACTCTTAATAAATTGTTACTATCAATAAAAGGTTGTAAACATAAAATTTTACTATTTTTAAGTTCCTTTGATTTTTCTAAGTAACAAATTTCTTATTTAAAGGATTCATGTTGAACGAGCATTATACATAATAAAAAGGCATTATTTATTTCTTCCGAGGTTAAATTCATTGATGTAATCGGTATCATTTTTAGAATTCGGTTTTTAAACCATAAAATATATGCTATAATATGTTTTAATTTCATGAGATTTGAATACTTATTAAAAAAGTCAACTTTTTCAAAATGTTTGTTGAGATTTTTAATGTTTAACCACGATAGTACTATTTTTGAGTTGGTAAAATATATTGTTTTGGAAATCTACTTATCTAAAGTGGTTTTAATAAAAAAAATAATATAAAATAATAACTGTACATGCATTTCACCGTCCGCGTAATGCAAAGCTAAATAAATACATGCGCCATACGCCCTTTCCGAACTATCACAAAATCCGTAAAGTTCAACCATTTGCGTTTCTGCTAATAATACATGTCTACTTATTTTTATGTCATTTAAAACATTTATTTTTATATATATAAATCGAGCCATAATTCTTGCAATTTTTTTGGTATTTCCTGGTCCCATGTCAACTTTAAATTCCATAATTATTGTATAACAAGTTTTGCTTCAATCATGGCTGGTCCTCTTAAACCTAAAGGATCATAGATTTCAGCAATAGTTGATAAAACGGTACGTTTAGTTACTTTGATTCGGTTTACTGTCAAATTAATGTTAAATTTTAAAATATCCTTATTCGCATCCCAAATTATTCCGAACGTTTTAAATTCTTTTTGATCGTGGTACAAAACATAATTTTCAACAGAGTCCGTTTTATTGTGATTTTCGATATACGTTATAATGTAATTATCATTCGAAGACCATTTTCTAAGTTCGGATTTTGCGTCATTTATTATGTAAGTTAATTTTTATAGCTTCTTGTTTAGTGTCAACACTTGCCAGCAAATTATCTATATAAAAAGAAGTGTCCATAATAAGTTGGTGGATATTGATTTTTAAACAATT